>CAUYLG010044692.1:0-163154 GCA_963573385.1 Cacajao melanocephalus
ACTATGATTGGCTAGGATTACGTACAATGTAACGAATATAACATTTAGTTCTCTCTTCTGAAAGTCCTAAGATAGTAGCCCTTTTAGGTTGGTATGAACTTCCATAGTATCGGGGACTCAGATTCTGATGTAGTTTGGTTCTGTGTCCCCACCCCAATCTCATCTCAACCTGTAATTCCTGTCTCAAGGAAGCGACCTGTAATCCCCACGTGTGAAGGGATGGAGGTGATTGGATATGGGGGCCATTTCCCCCATGTTTTTCTCATGATAATGAGTTAGTTTTCACGAGATCTGATGGTTTTATAAAGGGCTCTTCCCCTTCGCTGTTACTTCCCTCTCTCACCTGCTGCCATGCAAGACATGCCTGCTTCCCCTTCCACCATGATTGTAACTTTCCCAAGGCCTCCCCAGCCATGTGGAATTGCGAGTCAAGTAAACCTCTTTTCTTTATAAATTACCCAGTGTTGGGTATTTCTTTAAAGCCGTCCCAGCTACTGGGGAGGCTGAAGTGGGAGGATTGCTTGAGCCCAGGAGGTTGAGGCTGCAGTGAGCTATGATCATGCCACTGCACTCCAGCCTGGGTGACAGAGTGAGACTGTCTAAAAAAAAAAAAAAAAAGGGTGGGGGTGGGGGAAGAATTAGGCCCCCTTTTGCTCTTTCTTTCTCTCTCTCTTTGCCCTTCTGCATGGGCTGACACCATAAGAAGGCCTTATCAAATGCCAGCTCATTGATCTTGGACTTCCCAGCCTCCAAAACTGTGAACCAATGAATTAATTTTCTTGTAAATTACCCAGTCTGTCATTCAGCATTCTGTTATAGCAGCACAAAAAGGAGTAGGATACAAGCCTTCCCCTGGAAGCTGGAAGCCTTCAGATGGACTCCAGAGTTCCAGAATAGTTGCATCAGACAGATTCTGCCAGATTGTTGACTGGATGGGGGCGACAGATTCCTGGCACCTACTCTATCATCTTCCATGATATCACTGCTATATAAAGAATTCTTACAACTCAATAACAAAAAGATAACTCACTTAAAAGTTGGGCTAAGCGTCTGTATACACATTTTTCCAAAGAAAATATACAAGTGGCTCATAAGCACATGAAAAGATGTTCAACACCATTAACCCTCAGGGAAATTCAAATCAAAATCACGGTGAGATACTACTTCACACCCACGAGAATGGTATGCTAGGCCACAAAATGGCACCCCCAAAAGATAGCCATATCCAATCTCTAGAACCTGTATATGTTACCTAATATGACAAAATAAGTGATTAATTTAAGGACTTGCGAGGAGGAAGTTATCCTGGATTATCTGGATGGGCTCTAAATGCAATCACATATAACCTTATGAAAATAAAAGGCAGATGGAGTTTTGAGAGAGACAGACACACAGAGGAGAAGGCCATGTGAAAAGAGAGGAAGAAATTGGAGTGATGCAGTCACAAGCCAAGGAACACTGGCAACCACCAAGCTAGAAGAGGCATGGATTGGAGCCTCCACTGGAACCTCTGGAGGAAGCGCAGCCCCGCTGATGTCACAGTTTCAGACTTCTAGTCTCCAGTGTATTAGCCTGTTCTCATGTTGGGCGATACATAAAGAAAAGAGGATTAATGGACTCACAGTTTCACATGGCTGGGGAGGCCTCACAGTCATAGTGGAAGGCAAAGGAGGAGCAAAGGCAAGTCTTACATGGAGGCAGGCAAAGGAGAGCGTGTGCAGGGGAACTTCCCTTTGTAAAACCATCAGATCTTGTGAGACTTATTTACTATGATGGGAACAGCACGGGAAAAACCCGTCCCCATGATTCAGTTACCTCCCACCAGGTCCCTTCCATGACACGTGGGGATTATTATAAGGCAAGGTGAGATCCAGGTGGGGACAGTGAGCCAAACCCTATCACCAGGACCGAGAGAATCCATTTCTGTTGTTTTGAGCTGCCCAGTTCATGACAATTTGTCACAGTAGCCACAGAACACTAACACAGTGTATGGGTATAAATAAAGAGGATGGATAATAACAAATGTTGGTGAAGGTGTGGAGAAATTGAATCTTCACATACATACACTGCTGGTGGGAATGTAAACTGTTGCAGAAACTTTGGAAAACAGGCTGGCAGTTTACTCAAAAAATTAAATATAGAGTTACCATATGACCCAGCAATTCCACTCCCTAGGAAGATACCAAAGATAAATGAAAACATATGTCCACACAAAAACTTGTCCATGAATCCTACAGCAGTATTATTCATACTAGTCAAAAAGTGGAAACAACCCCAATATCCATCAACTGATAAATGGCTAACAAAGTGTGGTCTATCTATACAATGGAATATTATTCAGTGTTGGGTTGTTTGCTATTTCTTTGTGTCTTACAGGAAATATTTATATATTTGAGACACTAACGTTTTATTAATCATGTTCATGAAAATGTTTTTTTTCCAAGTTTTTTGGTTTTTTTTTTTTTTTTTTGAGATGAGGTCTCATCGTGTTTCCTAGACTATAGTGCAGTGGTGTAATCTTGGCTCACTGCAGCTTCAACCTCCTGGGTTCAAGGGATCCTCTTGCTTCAGCTTCCCAAGTAGTTGAGACCACAGGTGTGTGCCACTATATCTGGTTAATTAAAAAAAATTTTTTTGTAGAAATGAGGTCTCATTATATTGCTCAGGCTGATCTTGAACTCTTGCCCTCCCAAGCAATCCTCCCAACTAAGTCTCCCAAAGTGTTGGGATTCTCACCTGGCATTCTCCAAGTTCTTAGGCTGTCTTTACGACATCTTTAATGTGGCTAAAGTCAGTTTAATTTGAATTTTCCTGGTTGTTGACAAGATTAAACATCTTTACATATGGTTGTTGACAATCTGACATCCTCTTGTCACTTCTTGTGAAGTGTCTTTTTTTTTTTTTTAAGACAGAGTCTCACTCTGTCACCCAGGCTGGAGTGGAATGGCATGATCTTGACTTACTGCAATCTCCACCCCAGGTTTCTAGTGATTCTCCTGCCTCAGCCTCCTGAGCAGCTGAGATTACAGGTGCCTGCCACGTTGTCCAGCTAATTTTTTTGTATTTTTACTCAAGATGGGGTTTTGCCATGTTGGCCAGGCTGGTCTTCGACACCTGACCTCAGGTGATCCACCCACCTCCGCCTCCCAAAGTGCTAGGACTACAGGCATGAGCCACCACGCCCGGCCGTGAAGTGCCTTTTTAAGTATCTTTTCTATTTTACTATTGGGTTGTTTGGCTTTTTCTTAAAGATTTGTATAAATTTTTTATATACTCTGAATATGAGCCTTTGTCAGATATGTGTTGCACGTATCTTCTCCAAGATATTTGCTTGGTTTTTTCATTATTGTTGTTTGTTTTCTCTTTGAATAATGTCCTTTTATGAACAGAAGTTCTTAATTTTACTGTAAAAAACATTGTCAGTCTTTTATTTTTTTTTTAAGACAGGGTTTCACCATGTTGGTCAGGCTGGTCTTGAACTCCCGACCTCAGGTGATCCGCCCACCTTGGCCTCCAAAGTGCTTGGATTACAGGCGTGAGCCACCGCGCCCGGCCGTCAGTCTTTTCTTTAGGGTTATTTCTATGCCTATTTAATCAACTTTCCCTACTCTAAACTCCTAAAGGTAATCCTTTATTTTAAATTCTCTAAGCTTTCTATTTTATCTTGTGTATTTATTTCCTTTTTTTTTTTTTTTTAATTAAGACAGGGTCTCACTCTGATTCCCAGGCTGGAGAGCAATGGCACAATCTCAGCTCACTACAACCTCCAACTCCTGGGCTCAGAAGATCCTCCCACCTCAGCCTCCTGAGTAGCTGAGACTACAGCCACACACCACCATGCCCAGCTAATTTTTGTGGTTTTGTTTGTTTGCTTTTGTAGAGATGGGTTTCACCATGTTGCCCAGGCTGGTGTTCTGTGTATTTAGATCTACAATTAATTTTTCTGTATGGTGTGAAGTAGGGATCAAGTTTCTGTTTTATTTCCTATGGGAATATCCAATAGTTCCAGAACCACTAATTTAAAAGAATGTTGGTCAACATTTAGAGTAAGAACAGCAAAAAAAAAAAAAAAATGTTGGGCCAGGCACAGTGGCTCTCGCTGGTAATCCCAGCACTTTGGGAGGCTGAGGCAGGTGGATTGCTTGAGCTCAAGAGTTTGAGACAAGTCTGGCCAACATGGAGAAACCCCACCTAAAGAAAAAAAAAGAGAAAGAAAGAAGAAGGAATTGTTTCTTGCTTGTTCATTGGACGATTTTTATATTTGTGCACTAAAATCACACTGCCTTAATTTTACCATACTTCATAATAAACCTTGACAGGCAGCGAGGTATTTGTCCTGCCTGGTTCCTCTTCTTTAGGAGAGTTTTTGGATAGTCTCATTCCTTTGTATTTTCATTTTATTTATTTATTTAGAGACAAGATCTCGCTGTGTTGCCCAGGCTGTACTGAAGTGGCAGATCTTGGCCCACTGCATCCTTCTCCTCCTGGGTTCAGCGATCCTCTCACCTCGGCCTCCCAGGTAACTGGGACTACAGGCATGCATAACCACACTTGGCTAATTTTTGTGTTTTTTTTAAACAACTGTTAATCAATTTATTAAAATAGTTGACTTAAGCGTCTGCAATGATGACTTCCACCTGAACTCCTGGATCAATCTACTTAACAGTCTTAGTAGGACTGTGGGAGTCAATAAGTCGCTTGTGGATTCTCATTTGGAGATGATCCCACCATGTCTTAGAAGCTTCACCACAAGGTGTTTTTCTTGTAGTGATTCTTAAAGTTTTGGTAGACAGTCGAACTGGTCCTTTCACTTCGAGATTCTTTTCCTTTGCTCCTCTGATCAAGTCAGCACACACCTTCTCCAGGGATTTTATGTTGTGGTTCCTTACAGTGATTCAAATTCCATGAATTGCCACTTCAGGTCCCACAGGTGTTTTTTCCAGTATCCTTAAAAGCCATGGCGGCTGCGCGGCTTCCTGACAGAATTGTTCCTCGACGACTGCGAACAGTGGTGAGTCAGGGGCAGGAGCGGGCAGATCAGAGCTCCACACCATCTACGACTGCGTCTTCCTCGAAGAGCTACTTTTTGGATTTTTGTAGAGATGGAGGGCTTGCCATGTTGCCCAGGCTGGTCTCGAACTCCTGGGCTCAAGTGATCCAGCCACCTTGGCCTCCCAAAGTGCTTGCATTACAGGTGTGAGCCATCGCACCTGGCCTTTTTCTCACTCTTGACCTTTTTTTTTTTTGGCAAATTCCTCTTTCTCTTTGGTCAGTTTCACCAGGGATGAGATTTTTAGCTTTGTTGATTCTATTGTATGTTTGTTTTCTATTTCATTATTTTTCCTCTTTATTATTTCCTATCCTTTCTTTGGGTTTGGTTTGCTGTTCTTTTTCAAGTTTCCTGAGATATTTGCGTAGTTCATGGATTTTCAGCGTTTCTTGTCTGAAAGAATTTGTATAGCACCAAAATAATGTCTTCTTTGATAATTTGGTGGAATTCACCTGAAAACTATTTGAGCTTGCTTTGATTTCCTTAAAAGGAACAGAGCTATTCACGTTCTATTTCTTCTTGGGTTGTTATGAAGATACCGTGTTTGAGGAACTAATTGGTTTTGCATAAGCTTTCAAATTTATTGATGCAAATTTGTTCACTGAATTTCCTTATTTTTTAAATCTCTGAACATCTGTAGTTATGTCTTCCTTTGTGTTTTCTAATACTTACTTATGCTTTCTCTGTTTTATTCTGGGTTAGCCAGGCTAGAGTTTTGCCTTTTTTTAAAATGAGTTTTTATAAAGAACTGTTGATCTCTTTATATCTTTGTTTGGGATTTCATTAATTTCTGCTTACTATGTCCTTTTAACTTTCTTTGTGAACACCGTGTTCTTTTTTCTTTCTTTCTTTTCCCCTTTTTTTTTTTAAGACAGGGTCTCACTCTGTCACCTAGGCTGGAGTGCAATCTCAATCTCAGCTCACTGCAACCTTCACCTCCCAGGCTCAAGCAATTCTCCTGCCTCAGCCTCCTGAGTAGCTGGGATTACAGGCACGCACCACCATGATTGGCTAATTTTCGTATTTTTAGTAGAGATGGGGTTTCACCATATTAGCTAGGCTGGTCTTGAACTCCTGACCTCAGGCAACCCGCCTCAGCCTCTCAAAGTGCTGGGATTACAGGTGTGAGCCACTGCACCTGGCCTACATTCTTTTTCTTTATCATTATTATTTTTGAACTCTGTCACCTCTTAGGATGCATTCTTTTTCTAACTACACAATATGAACATGTAGCTTATTAGTGTTTAGCTCTTCTTCTCTTACTCAAGCATAAAGGCTACAATTTTCTCTCTAAATGCTGCTTTTGTTGTATCCCACAAGTTTTGATGTGTATAATAAAATTTTTATTATTATTTAACTTTATTCCTTTTTAAAAGTTTTCTAACTTTATTCTTTTCTTTTTGATTTCTTTGACCTATAAATTATTGGTGTGGGGTGTGTGTGTGTGTGTGTGTGTGTGTTCAAATTTGTGGGATTCTTTGATCATCTTTGACTCCTGAATTGCTTTGTGGTCAGAGAATGGGCCTGTATGATATCTGTTCTGAAAGTGGTTTAAGACTTTCTTTGGCCGGGCGTGGTGGCTCATGCCTGTAATCCAAGCACTTTGGAGGCCAAGGCGGGCAGATCACCTGAGGTTGGGAGTTCAATACTAGCCTGACCAACACGGTGAAACCCCGTCTTAAAAAATAAATAAATAAATAAAAGACATCTTCATGGCCCAATACATGATCTTTTTTCTTTTTTTTGGAAGCAGAGTCTTTCTCTGCCACCCAGGCTGGAGTGCAGTGGCACAATCTTGGCTCACCACAACCTCTTCCTCCCAGGTTCAAGTGATTCTCCTGCCTCAGTTTCCCGAGTAGGTGGGACTACAGGTGCCCGCCACTGCACCCAGCTAATTTTTGTATTTTTAGTAGAGACAAGGTTTCACCATCTTGGCCAGGCTGGTGTCAAACTCCTGACCTCAGCTGATCCACCTGCTTCAGCCTCCCAAAGTGCTAGGATTACAAGCATGAGCCACCTTGCTCAGCCTTTTCTTTCTTTCTTTCTTTTTTTCAAAGACAGGGTCTGCTATGTTGCCCAGGTTGATCTCAAACCGCTGGGCTCAAGTAATACTCCCACCTCAGCCTCCCTAGTAGCTGGGACTACAGGCATGCACCACTGTGCCTGGCATGATCCATTTTTTTTGAGATGGAGTCTTGCTCTGTCACCTAAACTGGAGTGCAGTGGCACAATCTCAGCTCACTGCAACCTCTGCCTCCCGGGTTTAAGCGATTCTCCTGCTTCAGCCTCCTGAGTAGCTGGGACTACAGGTGCCCGCCACCACGCCAGGTTAATTTTTGTATTTTTAGTAGAGACAGGGTTTCACCATGTTGGCCAGGCTAGTCTTGAACTCCTGGCCTTGTGATACGCCCGCCTCAGCCTCCCAAAGTGCTGGTTTCATGGGTGGTTCAGAAGAATATGTAGTCCCTAAAAGTTGATGAAGAGTTCTGTATACATCCATTACATCAAGCTTATAAACTACATTGTTCAAATAATCTGTCTTTAATTATTTTTGTATGTTTGATTCCCAGCAGTTAAAGGAGTTATGAAAATCTTTCATGTTTGTTAATATGTCCTCCATAGTGCTGGCAATGTTGCTTTATATATTTTGAAGCTATTTTATTAGATGCATGCAAGTTTTAAGTTATATCACCCTGGTAAATTAAACATTTTGTTATTATATAGTGACACACTTTATTTCTAATAATGCATTTTGTCTTAAAACCTATTTTGTGTGATATTAATATGGTTACAACAGTTTTATTTTTATTAGTATTTGCTTGGCCTATCCTTTTCTATCTTTTTATTTCAGCTTTTCTGGGAATCCCAGTTACTTGGGAGGCTGAGGCAGGAGAATCGCTTGAACCTGGGAGGTGGAGGTTGCAGTGAGCCGAGATTGCACCACTGCACTCCAGCCTGGGTGACAGAGTGAGATTCCATTTCAAAAAAAACAACAACAAAATACACACACACACACATATTTGTATATATGTATATATATTTGTATAGGTATGTATATATATTTAACATTCTTACCAGTAGTGTATTTCTCTATATTCCGGTCAACAGTTACATCATATTATCTGGGGTTTTGATAACAGACATTCTCATGGGTGTGGAGTGATATCTCATTGTGGTTAGATGGCATTTCCCTCATGGCCAATACTGTGGAGCATCTTTTCATATGCTTATTGGTCACTTGCATGTCTTCTTTGTAGAAATATATACAATGTATACTTTGTAGAAATATATACAAATATATATATTTGTATATATACATATATATATAATTCATTTTTGTATCTTGATCTTGTATCCTGCAACCTTGCTGAATTTGTTCATTGATTCTTAATTTTTTAGTGGATTTCTTAGTTCTTTCGTTTGTTTGTTTGTTTTACCAAGTCTTGCTCTATCGCCCAGGCTGGAGTGTGCAGTGTTGAAATCTTGGCTCACTGCAACCTCCACCTCCAAGGTTCAAGCAATTCTCCTGCTTCAGCCTCCCAAGTAGCTGGGACTACAGATGTATGTCACCACACCCAGCTAATTTTTTTGTATTTTTAGTAGAAACAGGGTTTCGACATGTTGGCCAGGCTGGTCTTGAACTCCTGACCTCAGGTGATCCACCAGCCTGGGCCTCCCAAAGCACTGGGATTACAGGTGTGAGCCACCGTGCCTGGCCAGATTTCTTAGTATTTTCTATATACAGAGTCATGACATCTGCAAATAGAGTTTTCCTTTCCAATCTGATGCCTTTTATTTTCTTGCCTAATTGCCCTAGCTAGAACCTCCAGTACAATGTTGAATGGAAATGCCAAGAGCAGACATCTTTGTCTTGTTCACGATCTTAGGAAGAAAGCATTCAATCTTTCACCATAGTTGCTGCCTTTTTTTTGTTCTTGAAACTGAGTCTTGCTCTGTCACCCAGGCTGGAGTGCATGATCTCAGCTTACTGCAACCTTCGCCTCCCAGGTTCAAGCAATTCTCATTCCTCAGCCCCCTGAGAAACTGGGATTACAGGCGTCTGCCACCACACCCAGCTAATTTTTGTGTTTTTAGTAGAGGCAGGGTTTCGCCATGTTGGCCAGGTTGGTTTCAAACTCCTGACCTCAGGTGATCCACCCACCTCGGCCTCCCAAAGTTCTAGGATTACAGATGAGCCACCTGACCTGGCCCATAGATGTCCTTTACAAAGTTCCTGTCTATTCCTGGTTTGTTAAGGGTGGCTATTTGTTTTTTGTTTTTATCATGAAATTGTCTTGGGACCAGGTATGGTGGCTCACACCTGTAATCTCAGCACTTTGGGAAGCTGAGGTTGGAGAATCACTTGAGGCCAGGAGTTTGAGATCAGCCTGAGCAACATAGCAAGACCCCATTTCTAAAAAAATTTTTTTTTTTTACTCTGCTCCCCTCACCCTCAAAAAAAATTTTTTAGAAGAATTAGCCAGGTGTGGTGGTGCATGGCTGTATTCCTAGCTACTCAGGAAGCTGGGGCAGGAGGATTGCTTGAACCCAGGAGTTTGAGGCTACAGTGAGGTATGCCTGTGCCACTGCACTATGGCCTGGGTGACAGAGCTAGACCCTGTCTCTAAAAAAAAGGTGTTGCATGGCTGGGCACGGTGGCTCAGACCTGTAATCCCAGCACTTTGGGAGGCCTAGGCAGGCAGATCACCTGATGCCAGGAGTTCAAGACCAACCTGAACAACATGGTGAAACCCTGTCTCTACTAAAAATACAAAAATTAGGCAGGTGTGGTGGCACGCACCTGGAATCCCAGCTGCTTGAGAGGCTGAGGCATGAGAATTGCTTGAACCCAGGAGGCAGAGGCTGCAGTGAGCTGAGATCCCATCAATCCTGTCACTGCACTCTAGCCTGGGCAACAAGAGCAAAGAAAGCTATCTCAAAAAAAAAAAGGGTGTTGCATTTTGTCAAATGCTTTTTCTGTGCCTATTGATATGATTATAGGTTTTTGGCCAGCTGCAGTGGCTCACACCTGTAATCCCAGCACTTTTGGAGGCTGAAGCAGGTGGATCACCTGAGGTCAGGAGGTCGAGACCAGCCTGGCCAACATGGTGAAACTCACCTCTACTAAAAATACAAAAATCAGCTGGGTGTGGTGGCAGGTGCCTGTAATCCCAGCTACTTGGGGGGCTGAGGCAGGAGAATCACTCAGAGGTGGAGGTTGCAGTGAGCCAAGATAGTGCCACTACACCCAGCCCTGGGCAAAAAGAACAAAACTCCATCTCAAAACAAAACAAAACAAAATAAAAAAACAGAGTCAGGAATGACAGTGTGCTGCTGAGGGCCAGGCCTGAGGAGTGGAAGACAGTGGGACCATCACACACACACACACACACACACACACACACACACACACACTAAGCCCTTTTTCCATTTCAACCCTAAAATTGTAATTTTGAAAATACCATGCTTATAAAAATAGGATCTCTTCCAAGTAGGTTTCTGGTTTTAGGGAGGTTTTAGGAAGTTTGGGGGTGTTGCTGTATATGGGTTTTTTTGTTTTGTTTTTTTGGTTTTTTGCCTTAGGTGTACATTGGAGGATTTGCTTTAACAGAATATCTTTTTGGCTTTACTGGCTGTCCTAGCCAGTTCCTGCTTATTAATATTCAAACACGTCAATTATTCATCTGCACTTGGGTATGTTACACACGCCGAGTCATCCATCCTTCTGCCCTCTTTGTTAAAGGAGGCTTTGAGGCCAGCAGCCCCATGGGGAAGGCGTGTAGTTGGGACTCAGGGCTGACTCAGAGGGCCAGCCCTGGCCAGCTCATGTCTGAGGTCACATCCGAGGGAGAGGAGGCAGCAGAGCTGAGTGAACAGAATCTTGTTCTAACAACATCCCAGGCTCCATGCTGCCTTGCCATGCTGTCTGTGTGAGGTCAGGGATTTGTCGAGATGCAGGGCTAGACTTTTGAGAGTTTTGCTCTTTCAACTCTGCTCTTGTCCTTGACCTGAAATTAAACTAGCAGCAAATAGTTTCTGTATGCAATGGTGGCAGCTGATGTGTGCTGGGGAAAATGATGGTCAGTCAGAACCATGGGATCCTCAGATGGGGAAGCTCAATTTCAAGGAGGGCAGGAAGGTCATAGGCAAGGCTACTCGGCAGCCAAGTACAAAGTCACGGTGGAATCTCTGTCTCCTGATGACCATCAGCCTCCTGCAAGGAATTCATAGTGAGGGTCAGAACAGTGGAGGGTCTACTGTTCTGTGTGCACTGACTCCCAGGTAAAACCAGATCCATAGGGGAGAAGGGAGTAAGATGATTGTTTGTTTATTTGAGACGGAGTCTCACTCTGTCATTCAGGCTGAAGTGCAGTGGCATCATCTTAGCTCACTGCAACCTCTGCCTCAAGAGGCTCAAGCCATTCTTGTGCCTCAGCTTCCAGAGTAGCTGGGATTATAGGCATGTGCCACCATGCCCTGCTAATTTTTGTATTTTTAATAGAGGTTTCACCATATTGGCCAGGCTAGTCTCAAACTCCTGGGCTCAAGTGATCTGCCCTCCTCAGCCTCCAAAAGTGCTGGGATTACAGGTGTGAGCCACCATGCCCGGCCACTACTATCCTGATTTTTGTGTTTTTCATCCCCTTGTATTTTTTCCAATAGTTTCATTCTACACGTTTGCATCTTTAAACAATATGTTGTTTGGTTTTGCATGTTTTCACTTCTGAATCATGCTATGTATATTCTAAGAATTGCTTGTTTTTTTTTTTAATAATAACTCAAGATTATGATACTGAGATGCATTCAGTTTGTTGTATGTGGCTGTAAAAATTTTTCTCTCTGTTATATACTGTTTCTTTGTGTGAATATGCCATTTTCAATATTCATACAGATAATGGACATTTGAACTGTTTCCAGTGTGTTTCTGTAACAAACTGTAGTGCTATAACTATTCCCATACATGTTCCCTGTGCATATGTTTGAGACTTTCTTTTTTTTTTTTGAGACAGTCTCACTCTGTCACCCAGGCTGGAGTGCAGTGGCACGATCTTGGCTCACCGCAGCCTCTGCCTCCCAGGTTCAAGTGATTCTGCCTCAGCCTTTCAAGAAGCTGGGATTACAGGCATGGGCCACCAGGCCCGGCTAGTTATTTTTGTATTTTTAGTACAGACGGGGTTTCTCCATGTTGGCCAGGCTGGTCTGGAACTCCTGACCTCAGGCGATCCACCCTCCTTGGACTCCCAAAGTGCTGGGATTACAGGCTTGAGCCACTGTCCCCAGCCATATTATAGACATTTCTTATATAGCATGGATTGAAATCAGTTATAACTTCTCCAAGTTTGAGGCTTGCATTTTTACCCTCTTTATGGTGTTTTTGAAAAACATAAACTGTTAAAAGGTTTAACTGTGTATCCCTTTGCAGCTTTTTATTTCATACTATGTGCACCAATGACCAAAAGAAAAAATGAAATTTGAATTAAAACCAAAGAGCTTAGTCTGTATCACTCTCCCCTGATTAAATTTCTAAATTACAGCTCTGCTGTCCTGAAGTTACATTATTCATGAGTTCTGCTGTGTTTGTCCTGTGACCTGGGAGTGGGCACTTTCTCTGTTCACAGCTATGTCCTCAATGCTTCAAATATAGCTTTGCCCAAAGTAGGTGCTCAATACACACTGTGGATGGAAGGAACAAAGGAAGGAGAGAGGAGTAGGGGGCAGCCACCAAAGGCCATTGTGGCTTTTTATGACTCCACCTAATGGGGGCCAAATGGCTCCCAGGGTAGGGCAGCAGCCTGAGTAACAGGAAAGTCTTTCCCTGAGCAGAGCTTAGACTTTATTATCTTTGAAAAACCTGTTTGTATTTGGGAGATGTGCTTACTGTAGTAGATTAATCCTACAATAATGGGCAGGTCTGAGGCTGCAGGAGTGCTGGGCAGGCTATTCACCCACTCACTACTTCTCTGTATCCTTTTTCACCTGCCTGTGTCTGGAGCCAGTGGGTGTCAGAGTCGGCGGACTGGAGTCTAAGGGCACTGCTTTCTGCCTGTGAGCTTAAGCTAGCCTCTTGCCCTTCTGAATCTCTAAGTCATTGCCTGCAAAGCAGAGGCAATGATAAAAACACTAACACCTTATCTGGTGCTGCAGGATCCCTTACCAAGGGTTTTTATGTCTCCTATCAGAGCTCGGTACTCAGGGAGGTAGGCGAAACTGGAGGAGAAAACTGGGGAGGTGGAGTGAGTCTCTCACACCCCACCCTGTGTGGCCTAATAAGCCTTGATCTGTGTTCTGCAGACTCCAAGCTCTGTGCTCCTCTTGGGGGAGGGGTGGAAAGTGCAGCCACCCAGGAGGTGAGTCCTCTGAGCTTTGGAAGTTTGGACTCTGCGCCAACTATGCCAGTGCTCTCTGGGAGTTTTCTCCATGGACCCCCAGAGCAACTGTGAGTGGTAGCGTTACCATTCCCATTCGACCCTTCAGAAACCGTGCCTTAGAGACAGGAAGTCATTTGCCCAAGGTGCCCCAGCATTCAGGGTCGTCGCCAGAGTTCCAACTCCAAAGCTCTTACCTCTCTCTCACCACTGTGGTCTCCCTAGACCTTTAGGTACAGTTCCAGACAGTGGGTTTTCCCAGCTCAGAGCAGAGTAGGGCATGGGACAGGGCACGCTCAAGAGGGCCAGGTTACCGGAACCTGGCAATGACAACTGTGTGTGTGTGTGTCTAGAACTGGATGGGTACCGATCATCTTCAGCAGATTCACAAGCTGGAGAATTACTGCAGGAGAAATGGCCATCTCCACACCGCGGTGAAGCATGGGATGTGGCAAAGGAATACCTCCAGGCTGTGGGAAAAGTTGAGACAATTTTTCAGAATAGTATGCTTAGGAAGGTGGGGGCACCCATGTTCTCCCGAAGAGGTGTTCCATCCAGAGCTATCTGGAAAGGCTGTGGTACTGGAAACCAGAAGGCAGAAAATCACCAATGCATCTCTACCGAGTTTTCAACTGGGGCCTATACTGACCTAAGCACAGGAGGTTCAAGGGCTCTACACTAACCAGGAATGGCAGGGTTGACAGCAGAGTTTCAGCCTTGGATCCCAGGCCTGGCTCTCCCTTTGCTTGCTCCTGACGTTGGATGTATTATAGCCCCTCCTGGGTCTCGGTCAGTTACCTCTCACGTGCCCATTGACATGTCACAGGCTGTTGGAGAGTTAGGGGGTCCTAGCATGGGTGTCTTGTGCCAGGTATACAGCTGAGCTCAACAAATGTACTGTGACCTCAGGCAGGAAAAGCCAAGGAGGGGCAGGGCCACCCTGGGTGCTGGTCTGCAGAGTCTTCAAGGAAGAAGCGAAGATGAGGACAAGGACCCAGGACGAGGACAGGACAAGAGCAGGGAGGCTTTGGGCAGGCAGGGGAGCCTTTCCAGGTGGGTGAATGGCAGGAACACAATCTAGGAAGTCAGAATTCCTGGGGGCCTTCTGGCCCTTGAAGCAGGGCTGACAGAGGGCAACAGTACCCCACAGGGGTGAAGAAGGGGACTGGAGGGGTACATTAAAAGAATAGCAGCTTGCCTGCCTTCATCCTCGATGTAGGAGGCAGCAGCCTGGCATGGAGTCCAAATGGACCTCATATTTCCCAAAGACTCAAAGTATCTGGGGCCTACCTGGAGCATCCCAAGAACACCTACTGCCCAGCCCCTCCTCTTGCCCCTGCCGCCAGCATGCTGACCCTAATGTCTCGTAATTATCACACTCTGCTTTTCTCCATTTCTGTGGCTCTACAAATTCTCATGCTCAGCTCTTGGTCTGCAACATATCTGTGTATGCACACACACACATACACACACCCACATACACACTGAGGAATGGCTCCCGGGTCCCAGCAGTTCCGACACTCTGGTGGAGGAGCTGTGCTTGTGAGGGCTGTGATGTGGTGGCGAGCCTGCAGCAGTCTTGCCATGCCTCAACTAGATGTGGTACAGAGAGCATGGGCCTGTGGGTCAGCAGGTACGTCACTCAGCATGATGGTACTGGTTAGGATCACACTGGGCTGCAAGTAACACACCACCCAACTGTAGTGGGTCCAATAAACAGGTGCTGATTTTTTTTTCTGAGATGGGGTCTTGCTCTATTGCCAGGCTGCAGTGCAGTGGCACAATCTTGGCTCACTGCGACCACCACCTCCCAGGTTCAAGTGATTCTTCTGCCTCAGCCTCCCAGGTAGCTGGGATTACAGGCACATGCCACCACGCCCAGCTAATTTTTCTATTTTTAGTAGAGACGGGGTTTCGCCATGTTGGCCAGGATGGTCTTGATCTCTTGACCTTGTGATCTGCTCACCTCGGCCTCCCAAAGTGTTGGGAGTACAGGCGTGAGCCACCGCGCCCAGCCCTAGCAGGTGCTGATATTTTTGCATAAGAAATCAGGATGATGGCAATCTCACTGCTAGCTCAGTGCTTGAAGCTGCCATGAGGGACCCAGACACTTTCTTTCTGGTGCTTGTGTGTATGCTGGGGGGTCTGCTGGGGCTTGGGAGATTTGGGCCCCCATTCTAGCTCTGCTGCTAACAAGTTGTCCAGCTTCAGATAAAGCTTCTAAAGCTTTCATTCCATCTCTTTATTTTATTTGTTTTTAAAATTGTGGGCTGAGTACGGTTGCTCCTACCTATAATCCCAGCACTTTGGGAGGCTGAGGTGGGAG
Organism: Cacajao melanocephalus; assembly: GCA_963573385.1. Lineage (NCBI taxonomy): Eukaryota > Metazoa > Chordata > Mammalia > Primates > Pitheciidae > Cacajao > Cacajao melanocephalus. The sequence continues at coordinate 15,743 of CAUYLG010044692.1, forward strand.
CATTGCCTGAAGCCAGGAGTTTGAGACTAGCCTGAGCAAAATGGCAAACCCTCATCTGTACAAATAATATATATATATATATATATATACAAAATTTTAGCCAGGCATGGTCATATATGCCTGTGACCCCAGCCACTTGGGGAACTAAGGCAGGAGGATCACTTGAGCCCCGAAGGTTGAGGCTGCAGTGAGCTACGATTGTGCCACTGCACTCCAGCCTGGGTGACAAAGTGAGGCCCTATCTCAAAAGTGAATAAATAAAACTGTGGTAAAATACATATAACATAAAACCATCTTAACTATTTTTAAGTGTGCAGTTTAATGGCACTGGGTACATTCACATTGTTGTGCAATCTGTCCTCATGTCTCTTATCTTCCCAGATGGAAACTCTGCCCATTAAGCAAGAACTCTCTATTTCTTCTTCCCCACTGGCACCACCATTCTACTTTCTGTCTCAATAAATTTGACTGCGCCAGGTAGCTCATTGAAGAAGGATCATACAGAATTTCTCCTTTTGTGTCTGACTTATTTCACTCATCATAATGTCCCCAAGGTCCATCCATGTTGTAGCTAATGTCAGAATTTTCCCTTTTTTTTTTTTTTTTTTTGAGACAGAGTCTCGCTCTGTCGCCAGGCGCCAGGCTGGAGTGCAGTGGCACGATCTCGGCTCACTGCAACCTCCACCTCCTGGCTTCAGGCAATTCTCCTGCCTCAGCCTCCTGAGTAGCTGGGACTACAGGCATGTGCCACCATGCCCAGCTAATTTTTTTTTTTGTATTTTTAGTAGAGACGGGGTTTCACCATGTTGGCCAGGGTGGTCTCGATCTCTTGACCTCGTGACCCACCCACCTTGGCCTCCCAAAGTGCTGGGATTACAGGCGTGAGCCACTGCACCTGGCCAGAATTTTCCCTCTTTTTAAGGTTGATAATATTCCACTGCATGGACAGACCACATTTTGTCTAGCCATTCATCTATGGATGGACACTTGCTTTGCTTTCACATTTCAGCTATTATGAAGAAGGCTGCCATGAACATGGGTGGGCAGATATTTTCTTTTCTTTTTTTTTTCTGTGACTGCCTTGGAAAGATATTTTCTTAAGACTGTATTTTCAATTCTATCTACCTAGAAGTGGGATTACTAGATCATACGGTAATTCTATTCCTAATTATTTTCAAGAAACAATACTGTTTTTCATAGAAGCTGCACCATTTCACATCCCACCAACAGTGCACAGTTTCCAATTTCTCCACGTTCTTGCCAAAATTTGTTATTTTCTGTTTTTTGGTAGTAGATATCCTAATGGCTAAGAGGTGGCATGTCACCTCTTTGAGACTCAGTTTCTCATCTGTCCCACAGGGACACAGTAGGGCTAGATTATCTCCAGCTTCTGATGTTTCACGATGCCTTCCTTCCTGCCATGAAAGTAAGTACTGCTTATGTACATATACAGCTTGGTAAATTTAGTTATATCTTTTCAGGTTGGAGCCCCAAGGTAGAAACTATTTTAATATGAGGACAGGAAACAAGAAATTCTGAAAATTCTGGGCCACAGAGAGTCCTTGGAACAGAGCAATGCTTTACTCTTTCTTCTCCTCTTCCTCTTTGCTTTTTTGCTTGTAACTCACACACCCAGGTGGCTGGGCACGGTGGATCACAACTGCAATCCCAGCACTTTGGGAGGCAGAGATGGGAGGGTTGCTTAAGGCTGGGAGTTCAGTTTGGACAAGACTTGATCTCTACAAATAAACATTATCTGGGTGTGGTGGTGCATGCCTGTAGTCCTAGCTATTCAGAAGGCTGAGGTGGAAGGATCACCTGAGCCCCGGAGTTCATGGCTGCAGTGAGCTATGATCACACCACTGTGTCCCAGCCTGGGAATACAGCAAGACCCTGTCTGCCTCAAGCAACAACAAAGAAAGGAAGGAAGGAAGGAAAGAAGGAAGGAAGGAAGGAAAGAAGGAAAGAAGGAAGGAAGGAAGGAAGGAAGGAAGGAGGGAGGGAGGGAGGGAGGGAAGAAGGAAGGGAGGGAGGGAGGGAAAGAAGAAAAGAAGGAAGGAAAAGAGGAAGGAAGGAAAAGAGGAAGGAAGGAAGGGAGGGAGGGAAAGAAAGAGGAAGGAAGGAAGAAAGGAAGGAAGGGAGGAAGGAAGGAAGGGAGAGAGGGAGGAAAAGAAAGAAAAAGAGAGGAAGGAAGGAAGGAAGAAAGGAAGGAAGGAGGGGAGGAAGGAAGGAAGAGAGAGAGGGAGGGGGGAAAGAAAGAAAAAGAAAGAAAGAGAGGATGGAAGGAAGGAAGGGAGACAGAGAGAGAAAGAAGAAAAAAGAAACACACACATCTATCTATCTCCAGCTCTTTATAGTGTCGTGATGTCATTTAACGTAAGTGCAAGGAAAAGTTCAAGGCATTTAGTTCTAGCCTTTACAAAACCCAGAAGCATCTTCAGTTACGAACTATTATCTTCATTTCTTAACTTTTGGCATTTGTTGACTCATTATTTCGTATGTGGCTTGGGTGAGAAAAGCACCTGGGTGGAAACCTCCTTCCCCAGCTACTTCTCTGGCCAATGTGGACTGTTCTGAATTTCCCATATGCTTTCTTGCAGCTCCTGCCTGAGGCTGAAACCCTTTCTGGGGTGTTTTCCCAACTGTTACCAGGATGGGATATAGAACCAGATGCTGTGCTCTGTCCAAAGCCTGTCAGGCTCCCGCCTTCTCCTGCAGTCTCACTTCTCACCGCTCACTCTCCTGATACTTACCGAGACACCCCATGTGGCTTCTCATTGCAGTGCTTATCAGGCCATCTTTTTGCTTGGACTGTCCCATCTACCCAACCTCCCACAGCTAACTCTGCTCATGCTTTTACACTCAGCATAAAAATCCTCTCCCCCAGGGAGCCCTCCCTGACCCAATCGCCTAAGTTGAGCTAAATGTCCCTGCTTGGGTCTTCCACAACTTATGCTTACCCACATTGCAGTTGAAGGGTGCGAAGCACACATTTGACTAATGGGAATTCCACTAACTCTGCTTGGCCAGAAGGAGAAAGAGAATAACTTTATTATTTATTTATTTTTGAAGCAGGGTCTTGCTGTCTCCCAGGCAGGAGTGCAGTGGCATTGTTCTTCTGCTCCCCAACCCTTTTTTTTTTTTTTTTAAGTTTTTGTAGAGACAAGGTCTCACTCTGTTGCCCAGGCTGGTCTCCAACTCCTGGGCTCAAGTGACCCTCCCACCTCAGACTCCCAAGTAGCTGGGATTACAGATGTGCATGCCATTTCCCTATTCACTTTATTTTGTTTTGTTTATTTATTTATTTTTTTTGAGACGCAGTCTTGCTCTCTTGCTCAGGCTGGAGTGCCGTGGCTTGATCTTGGCTCACTGCAACCTTTGCCTCCCAGGTTCAAGAGTTTCTCTCACCTCAGCCTCCTAAGTAGCTGGGACTACAGGTGCGCACCACCACAGCTGGCTATTTTTTGTATTTTAGCAGAGGTGGAGTTTCAGCATGTTGGTCAGGCTGGTCTCCAACTCCTGAGCTGAGGCAACCTGCCCGCTTCCGCCGTGGCCTCCCTAACTGTTAGGATTACCATGCTGGCCTGTATTCACATTTTAAACAGAACCACTCTTGGCCCCCTGACCACTCCTCTGTGAGGGTTAGATGGGAGCCCGGAGTGTTATCTTAGTCCTCAGGTGTTTTAACATTGGGAGCCTCTGGCCTCTCTGGGAGTGAATCTGGCATTTAAAGATACATCTATTTCCTGGAGCAAGAAATGTCTCAAACATAGCAAGACAGTTGGGATGCCAAGGACCAAAGGAAAAGCAAGCATGACATAGCCACCGACTACAAGGGCCTCTTATCCAAGCTTTGGGAACGAGGTTCCCAGCTCTGTCGCTAACCAACCTGGGTACTTTAGGCAAGTCACTGTGCCTGTCTAGACTTCAGATCACAAGTCTGCCCATCTTATAGGGTTACCCTGAGGCTAAATGAAGTGACAAATGTCATGAACTCACAAGGTAGACTCGACCCTCAGTAACGGTTCGTGTCACCTCCATTCCACACTACTCTCCCTCTTTGGACCCTGCACCCATGGATTTCATCCACCGCTGGCTAGGAGCTGAGCAGAGGCACCGAACACGTGAAGAGGTGAACTGGCAAGGAAGGCTTCCAGGACAGGTAGCATTTCCAGAGTTCCAGCCTGCAGGCGTCTACCGAACCTGGCCGAGGCTGGCACGCAGAGATGCTTGCAGCTTTCCAGCAGCTACGCACTGACTGTAAGAAAAGCCTGCTTATAAATCCCCTATAGGCATTTAGGAACTGGTGGGGCCTCCACAAATTCGTTTCCCCCGACCACATCTCCTTTGTGCCACCCTCGTTATTGCACTCTTCCATCCGGATGGCATTTAGCTGGGTCCGGGTCTGTCACTCGCCTGACCACCAGTTCCTGGAGGGCAAGAAGCGCCTGCTGCCCTCGGGGTCCGCGCCCAGACCGCAGCTGCTCAGATCGGGAGACAGGAAGGTCTGTTGGCGAGAGCTTGACGCCCGGGTCACAGTTAAGGATGCAAGAGCCCGGCTCCTTCCCGTAGCCCCGGCCCTGTCATTAATTGCTTCTGCGGCTCCATTCGGTGCTGCGCAGTCCCAGGGATGCAACAGCAACTTTTGCGCATAGTAGGCTCTCGATCTGTAATCCAGCCAACCTAGGCCTGTAGTCTATAAATGCCAACTCAGCGGGAGGGCTCTGGCTGCTGCCCAGGGCCGTTTCCCGGCTCTTTCGGGGTTGCCTGCGCGTTCCTGACAGGAGGAACCTGCAGCCCGCGGGAGTCAGCGGAGACCCGGCCGGCACTTCTCAGCCCGCTGCACCGCCCCCGCGGCGGGGGTCTGGACCAAGTCGCCCCTAGCAACAGCAACCGGGCCGGCTTTCCCAGGCCACGCTGATTGGCCAGACTCCGGGAGGCGGCGTGTCGTCACTTCCGGCAGCCGGAGGCAGCAGAGGAAGCCGAGGGGCGGCCATCTTGAGTCCGTGAGGCTCCGAGGTGCCGGGGTGCGGCGGCGGCGGCGGTGGCAGCCACTAGGGTGGAGGCTGAGGCAGCAAGCTTGCTGGAGAGGGAGAAGCAGCCGGGCGCAGGCGCCTTCTCCGTAGGCCGCTCCATAGTCGGCGCCTACAGCCCGCGGCGGCCTGTCTTGCTCTCAACTTCCTTCACGTCCTCCTCCGCCTCCTATTTTTCAGGGGCCGCCGGCGGCGCTGTGTGGAGGCCCGCGAGCTGAAATTCGCGGCGCGACGGGCGGGAGTGGAGAAGGAGGCGAGGGGGCCGGGGCTCGCGGGGCGCCCAGAGACGAGGAGACGCCGGCGGGCGGAAGCGCAGCACGCCGCCCGCAGGCTCAGCCCCGCCACTGCCGCCCTCCCGGGCTCCTCGCCGCGGCCGCCGGGGCAGGGAGAGAATGAGCCCCGGTACCCGCCGGGGTACGGCCCGGGCCAGGCCCGGGATCTAGACAGCAGGAGGGGGGAGGGAGCCGCCCTCCCCACGGCGCCGCTCCAGAGCTGCCGTGGACTCCAGGACGCTGGTCGCCGGCCTTCTAGGGCTGTGCTGTTTTGTTTTCACCCTCGCATCGTGCAGAATTAAAGTGCAGTAAAATGTCCACTAGGACCCCATTGCCAACAGTGAATGAACGAGACACTGAAAACGTAAGTAACCTGGGCGTTCTCGTTGGCGGACCTTCTGGGTGGCCTTCGTGCTCCTTGGGCCGTGCCTTGCAGTCTGGTGTTCCCCCCAAGCCCGAACGCTCTGGAAATAGAGGGCAGGCCGTAGTTACCGAGAGGCAGCCAGGTCGGACCGTTTTCTCCAGAAGTCCGCCTTATCCCCTCGCTCGCGGGCGGGTCTCCGAAATCTATCGATTATGCAGGCAGTCTCGTCGATTAATAAAGCCCAAAAAAGTTGCAGCGTTACGGATCGGTTCTTTGAAAGGTCAGGTTGCTGCACAATGGATTGTGCAAGTGTGTGTGTGTCGGATCACTGCAGTGGTCAGTGCTTATTTTAACCAAACTCTGCTTTTAACTTGGTCAGGCAGTTCTTCAGACTGTCACGTTAACAACATAAATTACTGGTGCTGATTAATCGATTGGGTCAAGTGGACCGTGTCATTCTTTAAGATGGTCTGGAACTAAATTTAATCACAGCCACTTAGTGTCCGCTGAGGGATCTTTGCGGAATTCCAGAACACTAGAGCGCAGCCTTTATTAAGGCACAGATTCCTGTCCATACAAATCTTTTTTGAAGGAGTTGGTTAAACATTTTGAAAAGCAGAAAAGCAGCTGTATAGTGAAGTTCTGCTCTGCCACTCGCTGCCTAGCAGAGGGACACCCGCTGGGGGCTTCGCTGTCCTCCTTCCTAAAAAGAGGTTGCCTTAGATGAGCTCTTAGGTCTCTTTCAGCGCTCACAGGCTTTGGTTTTATAAAAGGAACCTTTTATTTTGTTCATGTGAAACTACAGAATGCCAGGAACAGCATTGCTAGAGAATGAGAACTTGTAGTAGAAATTCCATTGAAGAAATGCTTGTCTCTGTTCGTTTCTGAACTCTTCTCTAACACACTGGGTTCAAGTATTTCAATCTAGTTATTGGCTGTCTTCTGTAAAACATCTAGCAAATAACTTGTAAAGAAATTTCACTGGCCTTTCATTAAAAGTGTTATGAGGTAATTGCTGGCACGAAATGTCTTCTCTTAGGGAATGCTTCCTTGCTTTGAGTATTTTCATGCTTTCAATAATGTCTTGAGATGTGGCCTAGTGGTGTCAGTGCTTTCATTTTGATCTTAAAAATGCCACTTATTTGCTGGATAGCTGTCTGATAATTTAATCTGTAAACGTAAACCTTAGTCTAAAGCGTCCCTGTAGCATGTTAGTGTATAATATTTAATGCTCTTTAACCCTGAGAAAGTAGAACAGTGGTGTATGTTTCTCCACCCGAGATAGATTAGAAAATTATATAAAGAGTAATAGAAACTCTTAAGACTAGGTGAGTCAGGGAACTAATTTTCTTATAGTCCGTTTAAAGAAACTTTTTGTTGTTGTTGTTGAGACAGACCGAGTTTCTGTCTCCCAGGCTGGAAGGCAGTTGTGTGATCTTGGCTCACTGCAACCTCCACTTCTCAGGCTGAAGTGATTATCAAGCCTCAGCCTCCCAAGTAGCTGGCATTACAGGCGTGCACCACCATGCCTGGCTAATTTTTGTATTTTTAATAGAGATGGGGTTTTAGCATGTTGGCCAGGCCGGTCTGGAACTCCTGGCCTCATGTGATCCACCCACCTCGGCGTCCCAAAGTGCTGGGATTACAGGCGTGAGCCACTGTGACTGATTGGTTAGTTTTGATCGTTGATCTTCACTCAGAAGCAAAACTTTGCATTGAACCAGAGTAGGAGCTCCATGCTTTCTGAACTGAAGCCAAAAACAGTCAGCAGATTTGTGGGAATGAAGGATTTCAAATGGGTCTTCTTTCTTTCTTTTTCTTCTTTTCTTTTTTTTTTTTTTTTTTTTTTTTTTTATAAAGAGTCTGGGCTCTGTCACCCAGGCTGGAGTGCAGTGGCACTATCTAAGCTCACTGCAACCTCCACCTCCCTGATTCAAGCGATTCTCCTGCCTTAGCCTCCTGAGTAGCTGAGATTACAGGCATGCACCACCATGTCCAGCTAATTTTGTCTTGACGGGGTTTCTCCATGTTGGTCAGGCTGGTCTTGAACTTCCGACCTCAGGTGATTTGCCCACCTCAGCCTCCCAAAGTGCTCGGATTACAGGTATGAGCCATCAGCCATGTAGTGTATTTAAAACTGAATTGTTGGCTGTGTTTAAATCAGGTTTATCACACATTGTTGCATTAATTTAACATGCCCTGTTACATTTTTAACTCTTGTATTGGCATGTTCTGGAAGGAGCTATGTGCCTTTCACAGTGTGGTGCCCTTGTGTCAGTGTTACAACTCAGGTATATATCATATTACCTACATTACTGTACTGCTAAGTATTCGACTTCCTGCCAATTGAGTGGTGAATGTACAAGAAAGAATGGGAGTGCTCATTCTGTTGAGAAGCTTTTTTCTTAAAGTTAGTTGTATTGAGATAGAATGTTCATCCATTTTAAATATACAGTTTGGTGAGTTTTGACAAGTGTATAGTTATGTAACCACCATCACAAGATGTAGAACACCCCATTGCTGGAGAGGTCCCTTATGACCCTTTGTAGTCAGTGCCCTCTCTCTTTCTCAGCCCCTGGGTAACCACTGATCTGCTTTCTGTCCCTATAGTTTTGCCTTTTCTAGAATGCTATGTAAATGGAGTCACAGAGTAAATAATTTTTTGTGTCTTCTTTCACTTAGCATAGTGCTTTTGAGATTTATTTTTTGAGTGTGTATCGGTAGTTCATTCCTTTTTATTGCTGTGTAGTATTTCATTGTTTGGATGTACCACAATTTTTTTTTTAATCCACTCACCAGTGGTGGACATTTTTGGCTATTATGACTAGAATGGTTTTGTTTTTCTATTTTGTAAAAATACTTTTTATTATGCTTATCCCAGGAATCTTACTTAATTGTGTATAACTGTGATAAGAATGTTGCTTATTAGATCAAGACTAAGAAAAGGCAGGCGGGGTGTGGTGGCTCATGCCTGTAATCACACCACTTTGAGAGGCTGAGGCAGGTAGATGCTTTGAGGCCAGGAGTTCGAGACCATCCTGGCCAGCATGGTGAAACCCCATCTCTACAAAAAAACAAAAACAAAAATTAGCTGGGTGCGGTGGTGCATGCCTATAATCCCAGCTACCTGGGAGGCTGAGGTGAGAGAATCGCTTGAACCCAAGAGGCGGAGATTGCAGTGAGCCGAGATCATGCCATTGCTCTCCAGCCTGGGTGACAGAGTGAGACCTGTCTCAAAAACAAAGGGGGGGGCAGATAATTTGCAACAAAAATATTATCTTCATCTTTGTACAGTAACCTGTTTTTGATTGATTTCCAAATGTTGATGTCCACCTTTAGTGAATGGGTACATAAAAGTTCACTGTCGCCACATTGTGTTATAGCTCAAAAGAACCAGTCAGTCTGATCCAGTGAGGATGATGAGACTCAGAGAGGTGACAGAGGCTGCTAGTAGTGACAGGAGACCGCTGTTCAGTAGCAAAGCCTCTGCCAGGCTCCAGATCTCTAGCTTAGGCTCCACAAGGAGATGTAGTTGTACCTATACACAGAGTATTTCTAAAACTTTTGAAGCTTGTGGATCAGGGGTGTCCAATCTTTTGGCTTTTCCGGGCCACATTGGAAGAATTGTCTTGGGCCACAGGTAAAATACACTAACACCAGTGGTAGTTGATGAGCTTAAAAAAAAAAAATTGCCAAAAAAATCTCATAATGTTTTGAGAAAGTTTATGAATTTGTGTTGGGTCACTTTCAAAGCTGTGCTGGGCTGCATGTAGCCCTCAGGCCATGAGTTGAACAAACTTGCTGTGGATTTTATTTTTATTTTCTTTCGAGACAGTATCTTGCTCTGTCACCCAGGCTGGAGTGCAGTGGAACGATCACAGCTTGCTGTAGCCTTGACCTCCTGGGCTTAAGCAGTCCTCCCGACTCAGCCTCTCACATGCATGGCTAATTTTTTAATATTTTGTAGAGACGAGATCTCCCTGTATTGCCTAGGGTAGTCTCTAACTCCTGGTCTCAAGCAGTCCTCCTATCCTACCTCCCAAAGCACTGGAATTACAGGTGTGAGCCACCACACTCAGTCAAAACAATTTTTTTTAAATGTTTTATTATAGGAAAATTTAAATAAATAGAATGTTATTTATTACTATCTCTCAGCCCCAGGGTGATTTTGCCCTCTAGTGGACATTTGACAATGTCTAAAGACATTTTTGGTTAATACAACTAGAGAGAGGTTTGGCTGACCAGGAATGCTGCTTATTATTTTACAGTACACAGGACAGCCTTCCACAACGAAGAATTACCTGGCCTAGAACGTCAGTAGCGCCAGGGTTGAGAAACCCTGATGTGTGTAGTTAGCCCCCATGTACTCAACAGCGCAGCTAAGTGGCCATTCGTATTTCATTTATAAATGAAGAAGTAAATGCAGTATCGTTTCCTCCCTAAAGCTTTTAGAAGAGATGAAGCCTTTTTTAAGAAAAATAAAATCAATACCTTTATCATATTTTCTTAATATCAAATATCCAATGTTTAATTTATCTCACATTTCTAATTTTTAAACTCTGTTCAAATTAGAATTCATCTTGAATTCATACACAGTTGTTGGCTGATATGTAAAATATGCCTTTTTTTTTTTTTTAAATTGAGACAGAGTCTCGCTCTGTCACCCAGGTTGGAGTGCAGTGGCGAGATCTCACCTCACTGCCAACCTGTCTCTTGGGTTCAAGCGATTCTTGTGCCTTCTGAGTACCTGAGATTACAGGCGCCCGTCACCACGCCTGGCTAATTTTTTTGTATTTTTAGTAGAGATGGGGTTTCGCCATGTTGACTGGGCTATTCTTGAACTCCTGACTTCAGATGATCTGCCCGCCTCGGCCTCCCAAAGTGCTGGAATTACAGGCGTGAGCCACCGTGCCTGGCCAAAATACGCTTTTTGAAGGCAACCAGTTTGCATTTCAGTTTGTGTTCCATAGTTACATGGAGTCACGGACACATCCTTTTTCTATACTAGCAAAATTAGAAACATAGTTTTCACCTAAATTTCAAAGGATATGACACTTTTTTTTTTTTTTTTTTTGAGACAGAGTCTCGTTTTGTCACCCAAGCTAGAGTACAATGACGTGGTCTCGGCTCACTGCAACCTCCGTCTCCTGGGTTCAAGTGATTCTCCTGCCTCAGCCTCCTGAGTAGCTGGGACTACAGGCGTGTGCCACCACACCTGGCTAATTTTTTTTATTTGTAGTAGAGATGGGGTTTCACCTTGTTGGCCAGGCTGGTCTTGAGCTCCTGATCTCGTGATCTGCTCACCTCGGCCTCCCAAAGTGTCTAGATTACAGATGTGAGCCACTGGGCCTGGCCGGATATGACACTTTGTAAGCCCTGGGTTATTTGCCAAAGTACCAGAGGCCCAGGGCTTTCCCAGTTATTTAGCAGCTACTGATATGTGTGCATCGTGTACTTATTATTAGTTAATACAAATAGTCCCCCAAATTTCTGACCTCTGTGAAATAAAGTGATGATGCTATTGTCTAGCCAGCTCTCGGTTATGTGAGAGTGAATTAACCTGTTCAGCAAGTATGAGTGCCTATCTTGTTATGATACTGTGCTAGGTGCTATAGAGGCTCTATACCTGGGAAGCATAGCATTCCCGCACTTTAGGAATTCCTACCCTCTGCGGGACAAAGCAGCCTGAGCTTTGTGAAACTAGTCTGTAACTCTCAAACTTAAGCAAACATTAGAATCACCTGAAGGGTTTTAGAACCCCGATTGCAGGGCGTCACCCCCAGACCTTAATTTTAACTGTAGCGTTTGAATTTCTAGGCTGCGCGCAGTGGCTCATGCCTGTAACTCCAGCACTTTGGGAAGCCGAGGCGGGCGGATCACGAGGTCAAGAGATCGAGACCATCCTGGCCAACATGGTGAAACCCCGTCTTTACTAAAAATACAAAAATAAGCTGGGCGTGGTGGTGCGCACCTGTAGTCCCAGCTGCTTAGGAGACTGAGGCAAGAGAGTTACTTTAACCCAGGAGGCGGAGGTTACAGCGAGCCAGGATCACACCGCTGCACTCCAGCCTGGCAACAGAGTAAAACTCTGTCTCACAAAAAAAAAAAAAAAAAAGGAATTTGGATTTCTGACAAGTTGCCAGGCGATGTTGATGCTCCAGGTCCAGGGACCACACTTGGAATCACTATAGCAGGAATTTCTGATGTTTATTTATTAAGAAAAAAAAAAGAATCACTGCCTTAGTGTTCAGTGAAGGCTTGCTAACTAAACTATACTCCTTTTAGATTGTGCTGTGACTGTATCGAGGAGAGGTTTCCAAATGATTTAATTGAGTTTTCAGGATCCACGAGTTAAAAAAAAAAATTGCCTGTTTATTAAAAAGTGTGGTTGTGGAAAATAACAATAGCTGCCATTTGATGATCACTTACTTTATACCAGGCAATGATAGAGTACTTTATAGAGTAATTTCATTTAAAATATGTAGTATGGTTTTATTTAAGCAGCTTTTTTTTGGAATCGGAGTCTCGCACTGTCACCTAGGCTGGTGTGCAGTGGCATGATCTTGGCTTATTGCAGCCTATGCCTCCCGGGTTCAAGTGATTCTCCTGCTTCACTACAGGTGGCTGCCACCACACCCGGCTAATTTTTTGTATTTTTAGTAGAGACGCGGTTTCACTGTGTTGATCAGGCTGGTCTCGAACTCCTGATTTCGTGATCCTCTCTCCTCGGCCTCCCAAAATGCTGGGATTACAGGTGTGAGCCACCGCACCCAATTTAATCAGCTTTTTGACTTCTAAGGACAACCTCTTGAATCAAGCAAGCTGTTTGGGCCTTATCAGAAAAAAGTTGGCCTGTAGTTTCAGCTACTCAGGAGGCTAAGGCCAGAGGATCACTTGAGGCCAGGAATTCAAGTCCACCTGGACAACATGGTGAAACTCTGTAACTTGAGAAAGAAGAAAAAGTTGATCTTTGAAGAATTCATGAAAATATCTAATCAGAGTTTGCAGGGAAAGATCTTACAAACTTCAATTTGAACATCATTTTCATCTTCTGTATGTAAATTAGGTAAAGGTTGAAATTTGCAGTAAGTAGAATTTTGGTCATTTCAGTTATATAACTCATATGCATTGTAATTAGACTTACATAGTGCATTATTTACATTGTAATTACATAGAGGCTTACACACAATCTAATATAAACTAATAGTAACTATTTGATTTCAAAGAGGACTGTTGTGCATTTTATTATTCTTTTTTTGTTTCCTTTTGTTTTTTTGAGACAGAGTTTCACTCTTGTTGCCCAGGCTGGAGTCCACTGGCATGATCTCAGCTCACTGCAACCTCTGCTTCCCGGGTCCAAGTGATTCTCCTGCCTCAGCCTCCTGAGTAGCTGGGATTACAGGGGTGCGCCACCACGCTCAACTAACTTTTTGTACTTTTAGTAGAGACTGTTTCGCCGTGTTGGTCAGGCTGGTCTCGAACTCCTGACCTCAGATGATCCACCCACCTTGGCCTCCCGAAGTGCTGAGATTATAGGCTTGAGCCACTGCATCCAGCCTGCATTTTATTATTCTGAGATATAGCCAGATTTTATGCCTGGAATTTGTTCTGGGCTGGAACAAATCCCTAGTAAGAGTCAGGGAATGTTCCATGACTTGTGGCTTTGGTTAGAAAAGAAAAAGGAGTCAGGGAATGCAGCACCCTCTGATCACGACTGGGAGGTCTAAAGCAGAAAATTCATTTGTCTCATAACCAATTTAAATTTTCAAATTAAACCTGAAAGAGAAAATAAATCTCTTACCTGGGAAGCTTTAATGTCCCATCTCACACAAGAAGTTAAAGATTGTGCTTGGAGTTGGTATGCAAAAGTAATAAGGAATTTGTACTGACCCATCTGCACCTGCTTTTACAGAGCAATAGGAAGGGCAGAGTTGGTGTTCAAAGAAAAGGCCTGTTTTTTGGAGGGGGTGATCATCCAACTTTGTCTTCAGCCTAGAGTTCACTAGCACTTCACTCTAGCCACTCAAGCTGCTTGACTATGATGAGTCTTGTGTACTTCTATGTAGACTAGATAAGATGTTGTTTCTGTGGGTTGTGTGGGACTCTGGTGTTCAGTGTTGAAGCTCAAACAAAGCAGGTGTTTTTTCTGTATTTCTTGTTAATAGGCAGTTGCTTTTGGTTGGACCTAAATATTGTGGGATTTGTGTATGGACAGTTCACACAGCATTTGTTTTGGCAGAATTTAATATGAAATCTGAGAAGTTGAATTCACAGGTTTTATTTCTAGAATTTTACATAACCCTAGTTTTTTTTATTTATTTTTTAATTTTTTTGTGATGGAGTCTTGCTCTGTTGCCCAGGCTAGAGTGCAGTGGCAAGATCTTGGCTCACCACAACCTCCACCTCCCAGGTTTCAGCAATTCTCCTGACTCAGCCTCCTGAGTAGCTGGGATTACAGGCGCCTGCCACCTCACCCAGCTAATTTTTGTATTTTTAATTGAGACGGGGTTTCACCATGTTGTTCAGGCTGGTCTCAAACTCCTGACCTCAAGTTATCCACCAGCCTCAGCCTCCCAAAGTGCTGGGATTACAGGCATGAGCCATGGCACCCAGTCAGAATCTTAACACTGCTTTCTTGAAGGGATGTGTGATAGAAAGAGTCTGGGCTTGAAAGTGGAAGACAAAAATGAGAGCCTAAGACTGATTTAGAGAAAGATTCTGAAGACAGTTATGAGGTAGAATGGAGACGATATGGAGCAGAAAAGGAAGGAACAACAACATATAAAAGGAGAAATTAAAATTTTGAAATTGGTCTTGAGATTTAAGTAACTGTGGACAAATTAATTCACTCGCCTATGCCTCATTTTTTTTTTTTTTTTTTTTAAAGATGGGGTTTCACCATGTTGGTCAGGCTGGTCTTGAACTCCTGACCTCAGGTGATCCACCAGTCTTGGCCTCCAAAGTCCTTGGATTACAGGTGTGAGCCACCACGCCCGGCCGCCTCATTTTTTTTTTAATCAAAAGAGAATAACATCATCTCAAGTTGTGTTTCGGTTTTTTTGTTTGTTTACTTAGATTTTTATGATGTTTCACTTTCCCAGTCTCCTCTGCGGTCACATTCATCAGGCATTCTGTCACTTTCATCACTGTCAGGCTAGCCTTGTGTTCCATCTAGGCCTGCTGCATAGCTGTCATCCTGAGATCTCCCTTCACCCATTACCTAGGGATTCCTTTTGCCTTTCCTGTTGGATCCTATTTTCTTCTCCTTGGTTCACTCCCAGGTTTCATTACAGCAGTTCTTCAAGTGATTTTCTGAGAAAGTTGCTGGGAGGTAAAATTTTAAAATCCTTTCCTATCTGAAAACATCTTTATTCTGTCCCCATACTTGACTGATACTTTGGCTGCATATACATTTCCAGGCTGAATGCCCTTTTTCCTCAGAATTTTGTTTTTTTTCCTTATATAGCATCTGACACTCTGATTTGGAGAGATATAATGCTATTTTGAGTCTTGCTTATTTTTCTGCATTTATTTAAGGCTAATTGGAAGTTCTGTGCATTTGAATGAATCTTTAATACAACAGTGGGGCACACTGTTAATTCTTTGTGGAGCTCTTGATACCAGTATATTTTGTCTTATCACTTGGCCTAGGCAAGCACAGAATGCCCATATTCCAGGGAGCTGAGTCAGGGAAGAGAGCAGAAAGAAAAATCTGTGGCTTCTCTTCTTGTTTTCAGTGTCCCTGCCCTCAGTTGTGCCCTTTGTCCGTAAGCCCAGAGACTTTCCATTTTGTCCTTTCTGAGGAACCTCCAGTTTTTTTCCACAGTGGGAGAGGAGACCTGGGGGTCTGTTATGTAACGGACTGACAGATCATCTTGTTTCAGGCTTACTTTACCCGTACTTGTAGAGGTACTTGGTACCACCAGTTCCTGAACCTTTTGAGGTTCTATAATACAAATCAGGATTTTCCAATATGTCTATAGCTGGCTTAGTATTAATCTTTCTTATATGTGTTAAGTCATTTTCCTTCTTTTTTTTTTTTTTTTTAGCTTCTGAAAGGGTATCTTTAGTTTCTAAAAGTGTATCATCATTTCTGTTTTCTTTGTCTTGTGTTTTTTTCCTTATGCCTTGTATTTTTTTTTCTTTACCTTCATTTTAATGGAGTTTGGAGAGGGAGAGAAGGTAAATGCACCTGATTTTTAACAGACATGGATTAGGTATTTATATATGCCAATATATGTCTTTAAAATTTAGCTACTACTTGTTATTATAAATAACAAACTAAGATTAATAGGTTTCTTGAAAAATTGATGGTAAATTTGGCTAATGGTGGGGGGTTGTGCTAGAGTAGTGTTTTCCGTTTCCCACAAGCTTTCGTACCTCCTTTTGGTTGGTGCCTGGCCTGAGTAGACTTTCATCTCTCATAAGAACTCTCCTACTTGCCCTTTAAAGACTCCGTCCCTTCACATCTTGGGATACCTTTTTTCCTTCATCTCACCCAAATGTGATCATGTCCTTTGGATGCCTAGAGCTGCATTATCCAGCACAATACCCAGTAGCCACATTTGTGGCTACCAAGCACTTGAAATGTGTTTAGTCTGAATTAAGGTGTTCTATAGAAGTATAAAAGATAAACAAGACTTCTAAGACAGTATTTCAAAAACAGGATATAAAGCTTTTTTTTTTTTTTTAAATAAAGACGGGGTTTCACCATGTTGGTCAGGCTGCTCTTGAACTCCCGACCTCAGGTGATGCGCCCACCTTGGCCTCCAAAGTGCTTGGATTACAAGCGTGAGCCACCACACCTGGCTGCTTTTTTATATTATACATTGAAATATTGGGGTTTATATTGGGTTAAATAAAATACGTTATTTAAATTAATTTAACATACTAAATGTTTCTTTTTACATTTTTTAATGTAGCTACTAGAAAATTGAAAATTACATGTGTATGTCACATTATACACCTGTTGGACAGCATTAGAGTATTCACTCTGATTTTCTTTCTTTTTTTTTTTTTTTTTTTTGAGAAGGAGTTTTCGCTATTGTTGCACGGGAGTAAAGTGGCGCGATCTCGGCTCGCCACAACCTCCGCCTCCAGGGTTCAAGCGATTCTCCTGCCTCAGCCTCCTGAGAAGCTGGGATTACAGGCATGCACCACCACGTTTGGCTAATTTTGTATTTTTAGTAGAGACAGAGTTTCTCCATGTTGGTCAGGTTGGTCTCAAACTCCTGACCTCAAGTGATCCGCCCGCCTCAGCCTCCCAAAGTGGTGGGATTACAGGCATGAGCCACTGTGCCCGGCCTTCACTCTGCTCTTCTCATGGGGCAGGAATTGCCCCTTGTTTCAGTTACTCTTCCCCTGTTCGCACCCCACGTATATTGTGAGTACCTTGAAGGTTTAACATCACACTTTTCTATTTCTTTTATTCCCTGATAATGCCTTCCATATTGTTGACTAGCTCAAAGTTACTGAATCAACATTTTTTTAGCCATAGCTTGTGCCTTACAGTTTTTTGCTCTGAGGATTAGACAAGTAAATTACTTTTCAGTATATTACTGTAGTTCACTGACTATACTAGTAACAATTATTATATTCAAAAGTGAAACATTTTACTGTATTTATGGAACAGTAACAGTTTCCCCTTCCTATTCATATTCTTAGATGCTTTCTCATAAATTCAACTGTGAAGAGTCACATTATCTTTGGTCTGTGTGACACTATCTTGTTTTATCTATTTCTGTTAATCCCAATGTGTCATTTCTCTTACGTTCCATCCCACATTGCTGTTTTAATGTGTTTAGTATGTGTGTGTGTGTTCTTACACAGTTTATTTTGGTATGTTTGGTACTTTATGTAAATATTACATATGTCTCATCTGTGCATTTAATATATTGCATCTAACTGCTAAATAGCACTCCATTGTATGCATCTACCACATTTTACCCGTCTGCTCATCAGAGGTGTGCATGTGGGTTTCTCCAACTCTCTGCCACCACAAAAAAAATGCTACAACATCTTCATGCAAGGTCACTTATGGAACAATGTAAGAGTTTCTTTGGGATGTATAGCTTGGAATGGACTTGCTGGGTCACAGGAAATGTCAGATTGTTCTTCTGGATGGCTACTTGCCATCAACAGTGCATGAGAGTTTTTGTATTCCCCTTTTTCTGCCAACATTTCAGAGCTTTCTAATTTTTTGCAACCTAGCAGGCATATTATGGTACTACATTGTGGTTTTAACTTGTATTTCTCTATGATTTTTAGAATCTCTTTATATATTCCTTGGCTTTGAGGGCATTCTTTTCTGTGAATGCCATTTTTCCTTTGTCCATTTTTCTACTGGTTGCTGTCTTTTTCTTGTTGATCTTTAGTAGTTCCTTTTTTTTTTTTTTTTTTTGAGATGGAGTCCCACTCCGTTGTCCAGACTGGAGTAGCTGGGACTAAAGGCGCGTGCCACCACACCTGGCTAATTTTTGTATTTTAGTAGAGACAGGGTTTCACCATGTTGGCCAGGCTGGTCTTGAACTCCTGACCTCAAGTGATCCGCCTGCCTCGACCTCCCAAAGTGCTGGGATTACAGATCTGAGCCACCGCGCCCAGCCAGTTTTTTTATTTTCTAGGTATTACTCTGTTGTAGGCTTAAGACATTGCAGATATCTTCTCTGTTCTTCATCTTTCCATAATACCCTTCATGAATAGAAATCCTTAAGTTTTATAAAATGAACATGCTTTTGAAGTTTGACTTAAATACTCCCATCAGAAGGATATTCTCTTACATTTCTTTTTTTTTTTTGAAATGGAGTTTTACTCTTGTTGCCCAGACTGGAGTGCAATGGCACAATCTTGGCTCACCACAACCTCCGCCTCCCAGGTTCAAGCGATTCTCCTGCCTCAGCCTCCTGAGTAACTGGGATTACAGGCATGTGCCACTACGCCTGGCTAATTTTGTATTTTTAGTAGAGATGGGGTTTCTCCAGGTTGGCCAGGCTGATCTCAAACTCCTGACCTCAGGTGATCTGCCTGCTTCGGCCTCCCAAAGTGCTGGGATTACAGGCATGAGCTACCGTGCCCAGCCTTTCTCACATTTCTTATGCTAGTCTTTTATCATTTTGCCTTTCCTGTGTAGGTTTTTGTTCCTTCTAGATTTATCCTACTTTTGCATGTGGTCTTTGGTAGGGATCTACTTTATTTTTAGAGTAAACCAGTTTCCTCACTGCTGTCTATTCAGCAACCCATCCTTTCCCCAGTGGTTTATGGGGCCCCCTTTATTGTATCTTATGTTCCCTTATCTTCATATCTTTTATGCTTGTATCCTGTTGCATTGGTCTATTTTTTTATTCTTGTGCCAATATCTCATAGCTGTCCTTTTCACTTAGCATGGCTTTGCAGTATATGTATTTTTCTTTTATTTTCTTTATTTCTTTTCTTTTTTTTTTGAGACAGAGTCTCACTCTGTCGCCCAGGCTGGAGTGCAACATATGCCTCCCGGTTTCAAGCTATTCTCCTGCCTCAGCCTCTCAAGTACCTGGGATTACAGGCATGTACCACCACACCCTGCTGGGGGTTTCACCATGTTGGCCAGGCTGGTGTAGAACTCCTGACCTCCAGTGATCCGCCCACCTCAACCTCCCAAAGTGTTGGGATTACAGGCATTATTTAACTTTTTATTTTTTGAAATAATTTGACATACGGAAAAATTGTAAAAAAAAAAAATAATAATAATAATGCAATAACGATGGTGGGCTCTCTCACATCTTACACCTTTTTCTTTCCTAAAAGCAGTGGCCATGACTTTCACGTATTATGTTGCATACTAGTACTAATGCACAACCTTGTTTTGTTTCTGATCTTAAATGATTCTGGAAGTTCTCTCCGTTTATTTTATTTCATTTTTTCCTATTCTAGCATTGGAGAATAAGTAAATGAGAATAAAATTTCATTTAGTATAATATTTGCAGAAGATTGGGGGTTTTTAAAATTGTTTTGATTGTGTTTTTGGGGGGGTCAGTGATTTTTATCTAATCAATGACATTCTATTCTAATCCTAGTTTGCTGTTGAATTTTGTGGGGGCTTTTTGGTAGAGACAGGGTCTTGCTATGTTTGCCCAGGCGTGTCTTAAACTCCTGGGTTTAAAAAAGCCTCTTTCTTCAGCTTCTGAAGGTACTGGGATTACAAGTATGAGTCACCGTGTCTGACCAAGAGTTTTTAAATTATAAATTGTTCAGTCTTATCAAATCCTTTTTCTATGTTGAATGAAATAATTGCCTAGCTGCTTTCAAAAGTGAAATATGACTTTGTGAATATCTCTAAAGTATAAAATACTTGAGAACAGCCATTTATTGTCACAATTTGGCTTTTTAATTTTTTTTTTTAAACATTTGGAAACTCTGCCTGTGTGTTAAGGAGGTAGCTTGTGATTTTAGGATTAGAAAGGATGTAGGGGCACACTTCTTGTATTTTACAGAAGGGTCCAAGTTCTGTTCAGGAAGATTTGAAACATAGTGTAAAGTTGTTGCTGTTTTAAACTTGTAAATCTGATTTCTTCTCATGTGCCAGGTACTTAAGTAGGCCTCTCAAATTTCAGGTTGGTTCTCTGCCTGGTAGATACGAGAACAAAACTATTCTGGAACCTTATTAATGTTAAAAAAAGTTTTTTACTGACTTACAGCTGGCAAGGATTTCTTCTAAAAAGAGTTTTAAAATGTGTCTAAGAAATGTCTTCTGATTATACAGTTATTTACAATCTGGTTCTTTTATATGTGGGCAAAATTAAGAGCTAATATGTAAAACAAAATGGATTGCATTCCCATTCATTTTTCTTACCACTTTGCATTGATGCGGCGTCTATGTCAGTTCATAGTGCCTTGGCTAAACGTCACAAAGACCTGACATAGTGGCCTAAGCAAATAGGGGTTTATTTTTCTCCAAAAAGACAGCTGGAGGTATGCAGTGTCTTGCTTTAGATCAGCAGTTCAATAATACTGAAGTTGGTGGTTTTTTAAAAGTAGTTTTGTCTTTTCTCTCATGTTTGAGACCTTGTAGCTACAGGATAACGTTACGTAGCTACAGCTACGTGATTGCATTCAAGGAGGGAGGAAGGAACTGTATTGGCAACTCTGTCCTCCCCCCTCACCCTTTTTTTTTTTTTTCCCCTGAGACGAAGTCTCACTCTGTCGCTCAAGCTGGAGTGCAGTGGCAGGATCTCTGCTCACTGCAGCCTCCACCTTCTGAGTTCAAGCAATTCTCATGCTTCAGCCTCCCGAATAGCTGGGATAGGCGTGCACCACCACACCTAGCTAAGTTTTGTACTTTTAGTAGAGATGGGGTTTCACCATGTTGGCCAGGCTGATCTCAAACTCCTGAACTCAGATGATCCGCCAGCCTCAGCCTCCCAAAGTGCTGGGATTACAGGTGTGAGTCACCATGTCCAGCCTCCTTTTATGATAAATTTCCCTAGGCATTACCAGCCCCTACCCCCTTACCCACGTTGTCACCTAGTAGACGTTAATAAGAACTGGCCAGAACAAAGCCAGATGGTTATCTCTAGCTGCAGAGGAGTTTGGGAAAACAAGTATTTGGCCACATGGTCTCCCTGAACACATGTTCAACTTGAAGAAGGAAATCTCATGTCTTTGGCTGTATTCCACATTATTTTCAGTAGCAGTGTACATATTCTAGTATTCGTGATGGATGAAGTGATATCAGCTCAGTTCCACGGGAGGGAGAAGAATCAAGGCTCATTTAATCTATAAGAATTAAACTTGGCAGCTTTTGAGTACCCATTAGGTTCATAGTCTGCCATAAAATAGTATAAAGGAGCCCAGGCATGATGGCTTACACCTGTAATATCAGCACTTTGGGAGACCAGGGCAGGAGGATCACTTGAGGCCAGGAGTTTGAGACCAGCCTGGGCAACATAGTGAGATCCTATCTCTACAAAAAATTCAAACATTAGCCATGTGTGGTGCACGTGCCTGTAGTCTCAGCTACTAAGGAGGCTGAGGTGGGATGACCCCTTGAGTCCAGGAGTTCAAGGCTGCAGTTAGCTGTGATCACACTACTGCACTTTACTAACCTGGGCAACAGAACGAGACCCTGTCTCAAAAAAAAAAAATCAGGTTTTTATCAAAAATGTATATAACGTGTGTGTGTGTGTGTGTGTGTGTGTGTGTGTGTGTGTGCAGGTTATTTATTGGCTCCTTAGGAAGAAAAAAACATGTATGAAATAATAGTACAAGAATTCAGAATTATTTGTTTAAATGTTTAGTGTTGATACTGAGTGTTATGATATAGGAATAGGGAACTTTTTCTTAGGGTCAGTAATGGATACTTGGGAAAATAAAATGAAGGCCAAATGGAAGCAAAAGATGATTTAATTTGCTTCTATTTTGAGGGAATTTTTTAAAAGTTAACTCTTAAATTTTTAATTTAAGGACTTTATCAGGAAACATCAAATTAAATATATTAAGTTTAACCCTAACAAACATCAGATCTTTCAGTCTGTTGTATGAGGAAATACAAGTTTCTTTTTGCTTTCTATTATGACTGTTGATTTGCATGATTGTGTTTTAGGTTAGGCTGGGTTATGCTGTGGTAATACACATCACCAAAATCCTAGTGATTTAACACAGTAAAAAACTTTTACTTACACCAAGTCTGCTTGAGGGCTCATTGGCTCGATGGAGACTGAGCTCCATGTCCAGGCCAGTTTGGTCTTGTGGCCATCCATTTTAGGGCAATGCTTGGAGTCAGGAAGCAAAACACAGGGCTGGAGATCGAAGCACTGGCAACTAAATCTTCAGCATGGGAATGGCATTCACTTTCACTCACAGGACAGGTGTTAAACTTAGTTACATGGCTGTTTATGCCAAACCTCAGGAGAAGAGAATGTAGTCCTTCAGCAGCTCAGATGTAAAAAAGCCAACATGGTGGATAATAGTATTGTCTACAAAAAAAAGTAGCATAGTAGAGTTAGATACAAGCAGAGTACCTTGGGATCCCAGTAAGAAGTAAGAAATTCTGATGAGATGCAGGGAGAGCCATAGAAGGCTTCATGATGATGGTGACGGATGATCTAAACATAGTAGAATGAGTAGGTTTTTCTTAGGTTTGAAGAGAAGAAAGGACATTCAAACTGAGGGAACAACACTGTGACTGAGTCAGAGCTAGACTCAAAGCTAGAGTATACTGGATGATGTAGTGGGAGAGGAAGAATAAATGAGCAGGCCTTGAATTCATTTAACATTCAGCAAAAATGTGTTGTATATCTGCTATGTGCTAGGCACTGTTTCAGATTTGGGGGAATATCTGATAATGAACAAAACCCAAAAACCCTGTCCTCGTGAAGGTTACAGCATGCTAGTAGATGAAGTCCTAAGGAGTTAGTATTTTATTATAAGCACATTGGTGAGTAAGCAAAGATAGGAATATTGGATGCCTATGAGTCTTAAGATCCTGGCTGGGCACGGTGGCTCACACCTGTAACCCCAGCACTTTGGGAAGCCAAGGTGGCTAGATCACTTGAGGTCAGGAGTTCAAGACCAGCCTGGCCAACATAGTAAAACCCTGTCTCTACTGAAAATACAAAAATTAGCCAGGTGTGGTGGCACACACCTGTAGTTCCAGCTACTCATGAGGTCGGGGCAGGAGAATTGCTTGAATCAGAGAGGTGAAGGTTGCAGTGAGCTGAGATTGTGCCACCCCACTTCAGCTGACAGAGGGAGAATCCATCTCAAAAAAAAAAAAAGATTTTTCTAATATTCTGTTTTACATGAAATAGAAGGCAGTTGGTTTGCATGAAAATTATTATTTCATCAATTTAACTGCCTCATGGAAAGCACACGTATCGAAGTAAATAAAACATAGAGATGAATATCTGAGATTAAAACATTTTATTTAGGAAGCAAGAATTGCAGTTTGGGGCACACGCACAGACCGCACAGTGGTCTTCAGTATGTGTGAAGAACAAAGTAAAGAATGGAGGGGTTTTTTTGTTTTTTGTTTTGGAGACGCAGTCTCACTTTGTTTGCCAGGCTGGACTGCAGTGGCTCGATCTTGGTTCACTGCAGCCTCTGACTCCCTGGTTCAAGCGATTTTCCTGCCTCAGCCTCCCAGGTAGCTGGGATTACAGGCATGCATCACCACGCCCAGCTAATTTTTGTATTTTTAGTAGAGACGGGGTTTCACCATGTTGGCCAGGATAATCTTGATCTCCTGACCTTGTGATCCGCCAGCCTCAGCCTCCCAAAGTGGTGGGATTACAGGCGTGAGCCACTGCGCCCGGCCCCAGCTGCTATTCTAAGATCCAAGGGATAATGAATTCCTGTTTTTGTTTTCATGAAACTTAAATTCTAGTGTAATCAAAATCATGTAGAAATAAATACAAATGTGATCACCCAACTTCTTTTAAAATTATACTGCAGTGGATGTAATCATTTGCATTACAATAACATGCATCTTGTGCACAACAAAATCTACCTGTTTTTGTATTAAAGCCTTAGTGTCAAAGCTTTGCTATCATTTTAGTCTTTTCTTTTATCAACTCCGTATTTCTAAATGGGCTATTTTCCCAAAGTTCTAATATGGAAATTAGAATCATTTTTGTTATAGGAACAGTGCTACAAGTTACCTAGATTTGTAACTAGGTCATAAAAAACCTGTTTTATCTAAAATAGACATTTGCAATAAAAACTTAGAAATTGTTGTTGGGATGCAGTATTATGTGATAATTGAGTAAAACAGACAACAGCCTATCCCCAAACCTGGTATGTGAGTGTGAAAATATTAGAGAAATAATGAAGAAGTAGATGGAGATTAATATGGAAATTCTGAAAAGTACATCTTTTGAGAAATTCAGAGGTAGATGGCACAAGTTTTAAAGCTTACTTTCACTTTAAAACACCTGAGTTTCATTTTCTTTGACAAGTGTATTACAAAGCAGTTTATCAGCTAGATCAGGCTTGTTTTAACTTACGGGTATATAGAGAAAGACAGGGCATTTTTCTGGACAAAACGTTGGAAAAGAGAAACATACAAAGGGGATTGAAAGTGGCTGTGAGTGCATATGAAGTGAGCAGGAGTTAACAGCCGCAACGGGGAAGGGATTGGGACATCTAATCCTTTTGAGTGTGTATAGGACCAAGGGAGCAGTAGTTGCAGGATGCCTGCGCATACAGAAGTGTACACAATGTGTACACAGAAGTGTAATTCTCGTACCTGAATGTTTCATAGGATAGAGACATATTGAGTACTTTATTCAACATGTATATTGAGTACTTTATTCATCTGTTCAACAAGGGCCATCTATTAAGCGCCATACAGTCTAGCTGTTTCTTTAAGCACATTATTTTGAATTACTGTTAGCAGTGTAGTGTAGAAGGAAATTGGGAATCCAGATTCTCTATGGATTTCCCCCTGAATAGTTATGTGGCTGTATCCTTATCTGGTGAATGGGGACATTAGCGTTTCCCTGCTGCACAGGCTGTAGTGAGGCTCAGGTGTGCAGGTGCACTAATGAGCATGTAGAAAAGTTGAGCACTGTATAAGCGGAAGGCAGCCCTTTTACTCCTATTTTATATAACAGCCATGTATGCAGAATATCTAATTTCTTCCTGAACACCCAGTTGAACTTTAACACTTGGTATTTTTCTTCTCAGAATTCTCATTTTCCTCATAAATTTATATTATGTGACTAAATTCCTTTGAAGTGCTAGATACTTTAGGATTAAAATTAAAGTAGGAATGTTGTATCTTCAACTAGAAGCTCTTAGAACTTGGCAAGTACTCTGTGTTCTCTCATTTCCTTATCTTTGTGTATGCTGTATTGCAGCACACGTCACATGGAGATGGGCGTCAAGAAGTTACCTCTCGCACCAGCCGCTCAGGAGCTCGGTGTAGAAACTCTATAGCTTCCTGTGCAGATGAACAGCCTCACATCGGAAACTACAGACTGTTGAAAACAATCGGCAAGGGGAATTTTGCAAAAGTAAAATTGGCAAGACATATCCTTACAGGCAGAGAGGTAAATACCAATTATGCTTATTTCTGTTATGACAGTTGCTCTATTTATTTCCATGTAAGAGAGAGAAAAGAATACAGATATATTTGGCCTTATTTCTAAGCTAACTAAGCTTTTTATTCGTTTTATTTTCAAGACAGGGTCTCTCCCTGTCACCCAGGCTGGAGTGCAGTGGTGCAGTCATGGCTCATTATAGCCTCAATCTCTTGGGCTGAGGTGATTCTCCCACCTTAGCCTCCTGAGTAGCTGAGACTACAGGTATGCGCTGCCACACCTGGCTAATTTTTTAAAAAAAATTTTGTAGAGACAGAATTCTCACCATGTTACTCAGGCTGGTCTTGAACTCCTGAGCTCAAGCAGTCCTCCTGCCTCGACTTCCACAGGTGTTGGGATTATAGGCATGGCTAATTAAGCTTTTTCTTTTTGGGGGTGCGGGTGCAGGGGAGGACGGAGTCTTGCTCTGTAGCCCAGGCCTGGAGTGCAGTGACGTGGTCTCAGCTCACTGCAACCTCTGCCTCCCGGGTTCAAGCGATTCTCCTGCTTCAGCCTCCCTAGTAGGAGGGATTACAGGCATGTGCTGCCACACCTGACCAATTTTTGTTTGTTTGTTTTTTTAGTAGAGATGGGGTTTCATCATGTTAGCCAGGCTGATCTCAAACTCCTGACCTCAGCTGATCTGCCCGCCTCACCCTCCCAAAGTGCTGGGATTACACGCGTGAGCCACTGTGCCCAGACTAATTAAGCTTTTTCAAAAGAACATGGAACATATATTAGTTGCCTGGGAGTTATTTTGCTTTCCCATTACTTTAAATGTTGTAAATATCATAAAGGGTTTACATAATCTTTACCTTTAAAAATGAGTAATGTTGCCAGGTGCGGTGGCTTATGCCTGTAATCCCAGCGCTTTGGGAGGCTGAGGCAGGCGGATCACGAGGTCAAGAGATCGAGACCATGCTGGCCAACATGATGAAACCCCGTCTCTACTAAAAATACAAAAATTAGCTGGACATGGTGGGGAAGGTTGCAGTGAGCCGAGATTGCGCCACTGCACTCCAGCCTGGCGACAGAGCAAGACTCTGTCTCAAAAAAAAAAAAAATGAGTAATATTTTGTTCTTTTTCAGTAGTAAACATCTGCCACCACAGAAAAAATTGTCTTTAACTTAAGGTATACACTTAGTGTTTGAGCTCATGTGACTTGCAAATCAATAGTATTGTCAATATTTACAAATTTATCTTCAAGAGGTTTCTTTATTTCTCTACTTTTCTCATAGTGTATGTTTAATGGGTTATTGTATAGGAAGGCACGTACTTTCCTAACCTTTGTGAAATGGCTTTATGGTCAGCCCTATTTCTATTAATAAAAAATACATGCATTAAAACCACAAAATTAACTCCCTCCTGTTGTTCTACTTGTGTGGTATAGAGCCTGTTATGGTGCGCTTTTTTTTTTTTTTTTTTGACAAAGTTTTACTCTTTCACCAGGCTGGAGTGCAGTGGCGTGATCTCGACTCACTGCAACCTTCGCCTCCTGGGTTCAAAAGATTTTCTTGCCTCAGCCTTCCGAGTAGCTGGGATTACAGGTGCCTGCCACCATGTCCAACTAATTTTTGTATTTTTAGTAGAGACAGGGTTTCACCATGTTGGCCAGGATGGTCTCGATTTCTTAACCTCATGATCCGCCCACCTCAGCCTCCCAAAGTGCTGGAATTATAGGCGTGAGCCGCTGCATCTGGCCTGTTTTGCTTTTTGATGTAGTTTGTTGCATTTAGGTCTTTGCGTCTACTGTTCCCTGTATGTGACATACTCTTTACTCTTCTGTTTAGGGATCACTTCTGAGAATCATTGACAGATCATCTTTCCCCATGCATGGGATCCCATAAAAATCCAAATATCCCCTTTTATGGCACAATTTACATTGTATTGGAATTGCCCGTTTGTCTCCTCTAGTCTGTAGGCTATCTCCAGTCTATAGGTGAAGACAGCAGAACTTAACACAGTGCTTGGAATCTGTTAGGTACTTAATAAATATTTGTTAAATGAATTTAATAATACTGTTGTTTTGTTTTGTTTTGTTTGGAGGAGGGTGACAGAGTCTTGCTTTGTTGCCCAGGCTGGAGTGCAACAGTGCCATCTCAGCTCACTGCAACCTCTGCCTCCTGAGTTCAAGTGATTCTCCTGCCTCAGCCTCCCGAATAACTGGGATTACAGGCACCCATCACCACACCCAGCTCATTTTTGTATTTTTAGTAGAGGTGGGGTTTCACCATGTTGGCCAGTCTGGTCTCGAACTCCTGATGTCAAGTCATCTGCCCGCCTTAGCCTCCCAAAGTGCTGGGATTACAGGCGTGAGCCACCGTGCCTGGCCTGAATGTAGTAATACTTTTGAAGGAAGCTTTTAAAACAAATGCTGTCCCTGTGATAGATGCGCCAAGACTGTGACACATACACTATAGCATTCATGCCTACAGCCCACCAGGCCTGGGGCTGCAGGAGCATGAGCCCTGGGTCAGTCATCTGTCAACAGGCATCTCTGTTTGCAGCAGTGTGCCCTATAAATATTCTCATTTCCTGTGGTGCTGAGACTTGGAGAAGGTTGGAAAGCACTGGACTGTGCTAACTGGAATCTTAAAAGACTCTTGCCAGAAATTTTCCTCTTCACAATTCATCCCAATTTTAGTGACTCCTGTTGTTGAGCTGCCTTAGATTACTTTTGGAACCTGTAAACAGCTTGTGTGGGCGGAGCTGTCCCTGTTGTCCTTGATTAAAGCTTTCTTGAGATAAGGAACCAGACCTCTGAGTTTAATTCCCACCAGTTCCAGGTGGCTACTTGCCAGCTTCCTGATGTGGGCAGAGATGGTGGGCTAAGAGAGCATTGGGACAGACACACCCTCTCCCATTTACTTTACCTAACTTATATTGGCTGGAGTCTGGCCTGTGGTGTTTACTTCTAGTAGGTTCTTTCTCTAGAAATCCTTGAATATGACTGGCACTGTGCTTTGATTTAAAAAACTTTTGTCAGTTTTTAATAACTTTGAGCAAAATCATTTTACTCTTTTTTTTTGTTTTTTTGCCTATTGTAGATATGACCCAGAATCATATAAAATGTAAACATTATAGAAATTCATTATGTAGAAAGTAAAAGTTCCTTGAAGTTTGTCTCTTCAAAGACAGTCGCTTTCAGCAGTTTGGTATATATTCCCAGAATTTTTTATATAGACATTAACTTTTTAAAAGATTTTAACAAAAAGGGACTCATATGGGACATAATGATAGTTTTTTTACTTAGTAATATAACTTGACCATGTCTGGGTCTTAGTACTCATAGATCTGACACACTCAGTTTAAAGGCAGCACAGACCTCCTCTGTAGGGTGGTGTCATAGTTTATTTCATAGCAGTGGGCATTAGAGTTGTTTCTAATTTTTTGTTGTTACGAATGTGTCTGCAGTGGGCATTCTTTAGCATTGCGTGTTCTTGTTAAGTGTTTCTGTAGAATAATTCCTAGAAATGGAAGTCCTAGGTCAAAGTGGATAAATATTTGACATGGTAATAGATATTACTAAATTTGTTTTGAATAAAAAGTGAAGTGTACCTACTTTGTCATCCTACCAAAATGAATGAATGTTCATTTTCCTACATGCTTCTACACTGTAGATAATTTTTGTCTATCTGAATGTCTTAGTCTGTTTTTGCTGCTGTAACACAATACCAGAGACTAGGTAATTTATAAAGATAAGAAATGTGTTTCTTACAGTTGTGGAAGCTGAGAAGTCCAAGATCCAGGGGCTGCATCTGGCCCCTGGCCCTGAAACATGAAGGGCATGATGGAAGGGCAAAGGGTGGGGAGTAGCGGGGAGGGAAGGGTAGAGGAGGAGAAAGAGAGAAAAGAGGGCAGAGCCCTTGCAGCCTGATTGCCTCTCTAGGGCCCCACCTCTTAGTACTGCTGCAGTGGCAGTTACATTTTAACATGAGTTTGGGAGGAGACAAACATTCAAACCGAAACACGGATGGACAAAAAAAGGATGTAGAACAAAACAGAAGTTGCTTTTTCCCTTTTCACTACTTAGATTTATGATCTTTTAGTATATTTTTGTCATTCGTATTTTCTTTTTAAAACAAGTTCCCTTGCCACCTGCAGTAACTCATGCCTCTAATCCTAGTGCTTTGGGAGGCCACGGCAGGAAGATCACTTGAGCCCAGGAGTACAAGGCTGCATTGAGCTATGATTGTACCACTGTACTCCAGCCTGGGCAGCAGTGGATGTGCTTTAAAATAAATACATAAATAAATTAATTAAGCAAGTTTCCTGTTTATATCATTTGTTCATCTTTCTTTTTAAAAAAAAAAATCTTAGTAATTTAAACCCTTTATGTTTTAGTCATCTGTCTGATGTGTCTGTTGTGTAGGTTATGAATATATTTCCCTAGATTGTTACTTCCCTTAACTGTTTATGATGTCTTATTTTAGGGAAGTTTTTAAGTATTTATGTGGCAAAATTATTTCATCTTTATTACGTTTAGGTTTCATGTCTTCGTGAAGATTTGTCCCATGACTTAAAAAACAGTTCTGTATCTTCTTCTAATATTCCTCTTATGGCTCACATTCTAACATTTAATTCATGTGGTATATAGTTGGGAGGATTCGTATTAGATATAGAGATATGGCTTTTTTTCCCACTTGGATTACAATTGTCTCAAAACCATCAGTTCTCTCCCCCTGATTGAAGATACCTACGTTAACACGTGCTAAATTCTTATATGTGTCCTGTTGTGTCTCTAGTCTATTTATTTAGTCCCATACCATGGTGTTTTTATTACTACAGCTGTGGATTGCATATTTTAGGGCAAGTTCCCCTCCTGATGATTCTATTTTTTTTTTTTTTTTTTTTTTTTTTTTGTGAGACAGAGTCTTACTCTGTCACCAGGCTGGAGTGCAGTGGCGCTAACTTGGCTCACTGCAACCTCCACCTCCAGGATTCAAGAGATTCTCCTGCCTCATCTTCCCAAGTAGCTGGGACTACAGGTACTCGCCACCGTACCGGGCTAATTTTTGTAATTTTAGTAGAGACTGGGTTTCGTCATGTTGGCCAGGATGGTCTCAATCTCTTGACCTGATGATTTGCCCACCTTGGCCTCCCAACATGCTGGAGTTACAGGTGTGAGCCACTGCACCCAGCCAATAATGCTTATTTTTCAAAATTTTCATGTATATATATTTCGGCTATTTACTCTTCCAGATGAATTTTAAAATTAAATTGCCATTTTCTAAAAACAGAACATGAAATTTTGATTAGATTAAGTTTCACAGGATTCGTTGTTTTTTTGTTTTGGTTTGGTTTTGGTTTTTTTTTTACTAGTGGCAGTAGAATTTATTCAGATGTGCCTTAATATAGTTGCTGGGGCTTGCCCATGGCGCTCTTGATATATAAGGCCTGGACATTCTTCCAGTTTTTCTCAAGCAGTGACACCAAGAATTTAACAGCCAGGTGAATGTTAGACACAAGCTCATTGTCTGTCATCTTCACGTGGCCGACGGCCACAACCAGACATAACACCCTTTTCATTTGGAGCTTGATTATGGACTTTGCCTCATTCACTTTGGCCAACATGTTTTCGTTGTGTGTGAGCAGGGTAGAGAACTTCCCTGCCTTATTTAGGCCTGGGCCAAGGATTCATGGGATTTGCTTGCTGTGAGACTCTGAAGCCAAAAATGCATCATAGTTCTTTGGCCAGCTTCTTGACCGGTTTCTTATTCTTGTTGAGTTTTTTCAGCACCTCGATGTCCATGTGGGGGATATCCATGGCCTTGGCCTTGTCACAATGCTGCTGGTCCCCCAGGACATACACTTGGGGCAGGGAGTGGACTTAAGCCTGACAGTGCCCAAGAAGCACTTGTCCTTCTGGGGGTCATGGTTCTTCAAGCTGATCTGCAACTCCACCGTCTCCAGGAATTTGTGGCGCTTGCACTGGTTCCCTTGCAGGACTTCCTGCACCACCTCATACAGGGTGTCGTGGGGGACTTTGCTACTCATGGCTTCTCCACCCATGATAACTGGAAAAGAGGGATTTGTTGATTTTCTAAATTATTAATAATTTGGGAGGAAATTGGTATTTTCATGATGCTAAGTCTTTTCTATTCAGGAATATGCAGTGTGTCCCAAATTTGTTTTCAGGGTTTGTAACTTTTTTCATTGCTTTTTATATAATGCTTGTTAAATTCTTTCTGAGATATTTTATAATTTTTGTTGCAAATGTAAATGGGACTTTTTTTCCTCAAGGCAATAATATATAACATCTTGCATTTGGGAAACTTTTGATCTCTCATTTGGAACATCAAAAATTAAGCTTATGTTATTTTTCAGTAGCACACTTTTTATTTGGTTTTCAGTTCTATGAATTTTAGCTCATGTACAGATTCATGTTACCACCATTATAATCAGGATATGGAACAGTCCCATTGCTCCAGTCCCTTGTGCTGTCCATTTAAATGGTAACCCCCTCGCCTACCATAACCTCCTGCAACCCCCTGTCTGTTCTCCATCCTCATAGTTTTATTTATTTTGTTTTATTTTTTTCGAGATAGAATTTCCATCTGTCACCTGGGCTGGAGTGCAGTGGTTCTGTCCTGGCTCACTGAAGCCTCCATCTCTTGCGTTTGAGCAGTCCTCCCACCTTAGCCTCCCCAGTAGCTGGACCACAGGCACACAGCACTGCCCCCAGCTTATTTTATTTTATTTTGTTTTATTTTTGGTAGAAACAGGGTTTCACCATATTGTCCAGGCTGCTCTTGAACTCCTGAGCTCAAGCAGTCCATCTGCCTTGGCCTCCCAAAGTCCTGAGATGACAGGTGTGAGCCACTGCGCCTAGTCAGTTGCCTTTTTTTGAGAATATCAAATAAAATGGATCGTATGATATGTATGTAACCTTTTGAAACTGGCTTCTTCTCACTCAGCGTAATGCTTTTGAGATTGATTCAGGCTGTTGCATATATTGACAGTTTGTTCCTTTTTGTTGCTGAGAAGTATTCTGTTGTATGACTAGACCACAGTTGGTATTAGCTCTCCCACTGAAGGACATTTGAATAGTTTCCAGTGTTTGGCAATTATGAATAGAGCTCCTGTACAAGTTTTTGTGTGAACATAAGTTTTAGTTTCTCCAGGAGTGACATTACTGGATCATACGGTAAAGAATTAAGTGAATTGTTAACTAGAAAACTGGTTTTATAAAACAGTGTAATATTCCTAGTAGAAAGAAACCTAAAGCCTCTGGTCTATATTGGTATATTTTTATTACTTAGTACTGTTCTCAGCTAACAACTTATATTTGTCAGTGTTCTCTTGCCCTGTGATGGGAATGTGATATATTTTGCCTGTTGAAGAACTAAAATCTCTGAAGAAAATTCAGAGGGTTGCAGAAAGAATGGCTTTGATGATTTGGGGACTTAATTTATTCTGAGGCAGTATGAGATAAAGGGTTATTGTGTATTATGATGAAAGTTTTAACTGCTATCCTTGTGGTAAGAACAGAGATGTAGAATTATATAGTGAAAATAATTTTCTAAAAGATGGGAGTAGGGATAATCTATATCGTGCATTTAAGTCACAAAGATGTTGTGAAGATAAAAGATACTCATGAAAAACTGTGTGTTCATTGGAAGAAAGGCGTTGTCATTTAACAAACATGTTGGAGTAAGAATTAAAAACAGGATATGTTAATATGTACACTCTGGGGACCACTTTAAATCAAGTCTTTCAATAGCCTACTTATGGTGTAAGTTCAATTTAGATGAGACCTCCTCCCCTCCCAGGATGGTTTAGACCATGAACCAATCAGAAATGGACGTCAAAATTCTCATTTTATGTATTTTTAAAATACATGTACCAGTTGTGAAATTCATCTGATTTAGCTCTTAAATGAAAATACTACCCATTATCCATATTGTCCTGGAAGCATCCATCCCATATTTACTGTGAATTTGGGGATGTTAGTTGTATCTGCTGTCTTGCTTTTGACCAGCTTTTCATAGCTTATGGTTATTTTGGTGTGATATATTGCCTGTTTTACACCAATTTTCTTTCAAGTTCATTATTTTCCCCCCACTAATTTTCATAGCCTCCCAGAGACCTTTCCCCTCACATGAACTACAGGAGAACTCACTTCTATCAGTCATTTGTACTTAATCGGAGTTATTTATTGTTAAAAGATTATTTTCCTAAAGTAATACATGCCCATAGCTTAAAAAGTCAAATATACTAAAAATTTGTAATGACAATCCGAAGTTTCTTAGCCCTCTTTTTTTCCTAGCTACAGGGAGATGTTAGGCCAAGGTATTTTTTAGAAGATGGACAAAATATCAATATATTTCTTTACTAATCAGGATAATTTAATAGCAAGGAGGAAAATGGAACTGTGAAAGAGATTTTGGAGTAGGTGAGGGGATGGTGGAGACATTGGCCTTTGGATAATGTGAGCAGTTCTTCCATAGAAATAGGAGGAAAGCCGGCCAGGCGTGGTGGCTCACGCCTGTAATCCCTGCACTTTGGGAGGCTGAGGCAGGTGGATCACCTGAGGTCAGGAGTTCAAGACCAGCCTGGCCAACATGATCAAACCCCATCTTTACTAAAAATACAAAAAATTAGCTAGGCGTGGTGGCAGGTGCCTGTAATCCCAGCTACTCAGGAGGCTGAGGCAGGAGAATCACTTGAACCTGGGAGGCAGAGGTTGCGGTGAGCTGAGATCGCACCAATTCCCTCCAGCCTGGGCAGCAAGAGCAAAACTCCATCCCCTAAATAAATAAACAAATAAATAAATAAAATAAAGAAATAGGAGGGAAGCAGAGGGTGCTGGCATCAGTGCAGGTGAGGGGATACTAATGGTGGTAGGAGCTTGTAGAAATTCTGAGTGCAAGCTATTTTTTCACTAAAATGGAAAGCAAACTTGGCTGAGATATATTAGAGATGTGAATAGATTAATTGCCAGACCAGCAAGGGAGTAAATAGAGTAGAGAAAAAAGAATTGCCAGGCAGCCTTAAGGCTTCCCTGAGGTTGGTGACCAAGGATTTAAAGTAGGAAGAGTCAGCATGGAGGTGTGTTACTCTCCAGCCGCATTCAGTTGCCCAGCTGCAGGCAGGCCATTTGCAGAGATTGGGGTTTTGTCACATTAGCATAGTGAAACAAGAAAGGAGCAAGGGCATTGATATGGAGCCTCCCAGGGAGTGATCACAATGAAATTAGGGATATAATTAGGAAGTAAGAACTTAAGGAGGAAGACTGACCCTATGAAGGTGGTGGGGTCTGTGGATTACAGATGCTGGTGAGTTCCAGCAGCTATTGGAGTACTAGATTGAGTGAGCTGGAAGGTAGGAGAAGTTGGTTAAAGAATAGGACACTCAAAATTGGATCATGAAAGGTTTTCAGATACTGGTAATGTCAGAGACTGGAGTATGACCATGTAAGTGGCTTACGTATGTAACTTTTTTTTTCTTTCTGGAAGTTTATCCTTGGTTTTTAGAAATTTCACATTGAAGTGCCAAGAGAGTTAGTCTTCATTCATTGTTCTTGGTGCTCATTGGACCCTTTTAATATAGAGATTTTTGTCTTTCAGTTCTGGAAATTTGTCTCTTGTTTTTCTTTTTAACTTAATCGTCATTCTGGAATCCTTAACCAAAAACTAGAGTGCTTGAAAAGAGCCTCAATTTTTATAAAAATCTGTCTTCTATCTCTGTGTTTTTACTTTCTGGGAAATATTTTTAACTTTATCTTCCAGTCTTTCTGTTAAAAATATGTGTGGGAACTGGGTGTGGTGGCTCAATGCCTATAATCTCAGCACTTTGGGAGGCTGAGGCAGGATGATCACTTGAGGTCAGGAGTTTGAAACCAGCCTGGCCAACATGGTGAAACCCCACCTCTACTAAAAAATCCAAAAACATTAGCTAGGTGTGGTGTCACGTGCCTGTAATCCCAGCTACTTGAGAGGCTGAAGTAGGAGAATTGCTTGAACCCAGGAGGTGGAGGTTGCGCCATTGGGCAAGTGAGCCAAGATCAAGCCACTGCACTCCAGTCTGAGTGACAGAGCAAGACTCCATCTAAAAAAAAAAAGTGGGTCCGGGCGTGGTGGCTCACGCCTATAATCCCAGCACTTTGGGAGGTCAAGGCAGGTGAATCACAAGGTGTCAGGAGTTAAAGATGAGCCTGGTCAAGGTTGTAAAACCCCGTCTCTACTAAAAATACAAAAATTAGCCAGGCGTGGTGGCGGGCACCTGTAATCCCAGCTACTCGAGAGGCTGAGGCAGGGAATTGCTTGAACCTGGGAGGCGGAGGTTGCAGTGAGCTGAGAGCTGAGATTGTGCCACTGCACTCCAGCCTGGGCAACAGAGCGAGACTCCATCTCAAAAAAAAAAAAAAAAAAAAAAAGCTGTGTGTGTTTGTCTTTTTTCCCCAGTTTACTCTTTGATCATTTTTATCTGTTTGTTGTTGTTGTCTTTACAGCATCTAGCTCTGGTATCGTGAATGCTGTTTCTTCTGCTGGCTCCCTGAGAATAGTAAAGCCTTTTTTTTTTTTTTAACTTTTTTTTTGAGACAGAGTCTTCCTCTGTCACCCAGGCCTGGAGTACAGTGGCGCAATCTCGGCTCGCTGCAACCTCTCACACGTTATGTTAACAAGTTTGGAGAATAGAGGAGAAAAAAAATCCCACAATCCTAATATTTTGAATACCATTTTCATTTTTGTATATTCTCCATATACATGTTTTCTCAACATTTTTATTGTAATTTTGTATCTCGTTTTTTCTGCCCTCAGATTTTTATCCAAAGCAGTTTTCTATATTGCCACATAATCGTCATAATTGTTCATTTCAGTGGTTACGTACAATGTGCCATTGATGAAAACAGCAGTTCTCAAAGTTCTGTCTCAGAACTCCTTTAAATTGAAAGTTGAGAACTCCCCAAAGCTTTCATTTATTAGGGTTATCTATTTGATAGCTACTGAATTGAAGTTATTACTTAGGAAACTTAAAATATATATTAATTTATTAAAAATAATCCTGTTACATGATAATGTAAATAACATATTTTTATGAAAAACAACTCTTTTCCAAAGCAAATTATTGAGAAAGTAACATTGTTTGAATTTTTGGCAAACCCCTATAATGTCTGGCTTAACAGAAGATAGCTAGGTTCCAGTATCTGCTCTGCATTCACACTATTTCGGTGTGTTGTTTTGGTTGAAGTGTATGAAGAAATGTATAGCCACTAAAGGAAGGGAGTATCTTAATACCCTTTTCAGGTGATTGTGGATATTGTTCTTTGATGTTATATCAAACTAGTAGTTTTTTGGGGGTGGGTAGACAGTGATGAATCAAACTTTTATTCAAAACTACTGTTAGTGACTGACAGTAAAAAGTTAAAACCCAGAATGATTT
This sequence comes from Cacajao melanocephalus, assembly GCA_963573385.1. Lineage (NCBI taxonomy): Eukaryota > Metazoa > Chordata > Mammalia > Primates > Pitheciidae > Cacajao > Cacajao melanocephalus. The sequence goes on from CAUYLG010044692.1 coordinate 52,852, forward strand.
GCTTCCATTTAAAATTAATTATATCCCAAGAGCAGGAGTCCACCACGTTGCCTGAGGGGAAGGGTGAGCTGGCCCAGGTCAGAAACGGCAGGTCAAAACTGTGCTGATCAGTGGGGTGGGAATTGGGATCAAGATTGCTCCTGTGAATAGCCACTGCACTGCAGCCTGGGGAACATGGGGAGATCCTGTCTCTTAAAAAAAAAAAACAAAAACGAATCGTAGCAGATTTGGAAACAAGCAGGACAAGGGTAAAAGAAAGCCTTGGTGTAAAATATAACATATTTTTTCTATATATGTTACATATCTTGTGTAACTAAAAATCATAAAAACAATCCACATGCTTTTAGTACAACCTGGAGGGATAGTTAATGTACAGGAAAAAAACTCCATATAAACCTAATCCCAGTATATTAAAAAAATCACTTGATTTTACAGTTTTGAACTTTTTTTTTTCTTTTTGAGACAGGGTCTCGCTCTGTCGCCCAGGCTGGAGTGCAATGGTGTGATCTCGGCTCACAGCAGCTATCTACCTCCTGGGCCCAAGCAGTCCTTCCACCTCAGCCTCCTGAGTAGCTGGAACCACAAGTGTGAGCCACCACGTCCAGCTAATTTTTTGTATTTTCTGTAGAGATGAAGTCTCCACATGTTGCCCAGGCTGGCTTCGAACTCCTGGGCTAAAGTGATCCTTCTGCCTGGGTCTCCCAAAGTGCTGGGATTATAGGGATCAGCCACCACACCCAGTCAACACTTTTTTTTATTGTGGTAAAATATATACAACATTAAAGTTATCATTTTAACCATTTTTTAAGTGTATAGTTCAGTGACATCAAGTATATGTACATTGTTGGATAACCATCACCACTATTCATTTCCAAGGCAGGTTGTTAATACTTTTTTGGATTCTGTATTTGCAAATTCATCTACTTGATGCAATTTATTTGTAACCCCAAAATCGGTACAGTGCATTGGTAATCCTTTTTGGACATATGCAGAATGGTGAAAAAATGTGCACATCCCTAGCTGTGGTTCAGCAAGGGAACACTTTGCTTTCTTGTTTCAGTCTTTGTGCTGTGAACCAATGTCTTTTTTGTGGTCTATTTAATGCCTTTTTTTTTTTTGGTGCATTTTTGTACTTTTTGTTGATGATTTTGCGGTTTAAAATGGGCCCCAAGCATAGTGCTGAAGTGCTAGCTAGTTTTCCTAACGCACACTTGAGTGAAACTTACCTAACACATGCATTTTCTTTGTAAGGCACATCATAACTTTGATGTGGGTAAAACTGTGGACATCGAGTTTTTCCTTGCACTGCTTTGATGCTTTACAAAGAAGATGCATGTGTTAGAACTGTCACTCAGGTGTGCGTTTCAGTGCTGTGACTGTGAATTCAGTGTTAACCAATAATATATAGTAAAGAAGACACACACATAAAACAAATTGATCAGTTGATGCAAAAATGTTGTGACGAGAGGCTTGCAGAAACCTAACCCTGTATTTCCCCTAGAAGCAATGATTTAGTATTAACTAATTCAGTGAGCACAATAACTTCATAGAATGTTACCACAACAAGAATTGACTATATCTCGTTTTTTGAAAGAAGAGGCTTTATTGTGGGAAGGGCATTAGGAAAAATCATAGGCTTTCCTCATTTGCCTGATTTTTTTATTCTGTTCATGTCTTCAAGAGAGGAGACCTAAGAAGAAAACTCAGAGCTCCCAGTAAATGGGTAACAGGTGCCTGGCTTAGCTTCATGGAGGCCAGAAGAACTTTGGCCTTTACACTGGGACATTTCATACACACAGCACAGAGTTGTTTTCTCCAGACGGTTCAGTTTTTCCTTTTCCAAGCATATTCTAGGGTTGTCTTCCTGTGCCCTACTATGTGTGCCACTATACTGTTATATTTTTATCTCCCAGAAATTCTTCGGAGTCACTTGTCTACTGGAGGCATGGCACCCCTTCCCTTCTCTTGGCCATTCCTTGTCATTTGGTCTTTATTCTTCAGTGGGCCTGTCAGGTGGCAGGAGAGAGAAATGCATGTGATCAGTATGCCATCGTTAACCAATGTCCTCATTATGGTTATGAAAATAACTTTTTATTTAATTATTTTTATTCAAGGTACATATTACACACAGTTTAAAGAGTTAGGGTTACGGTTCAAGACTTGTTACAGGAGAGTCCCCCTAGACTCACCTGTTTCCCTGTCTCCCAAGATGGCCACTTTTAATCTTTTAAAGTGATTCTTTAGTCTTTTAAATGCTTCTTTCATACTTTATAACATGCTTGTAGTCTTACTTGTTTTTCAGGTTTAGGCATTATCTATTGACATTTGAAGTCATCATGGACTTTAAAAAACACAAAAACTCTTTATTGAAATGTACCACAGGCCGGGCGTGGTGGATCATGCCTGTAATCCCAGCACTTTGGGAGGCTGAGGTAGGCAGATCACCTGAAGTCAGGAATTTTGGGACCACGCTGACCAATATGGTGAAACCGTGTCTCTACTAAAAATACAGAAATCAGCCAGGCATGGTGGCATGTGCCTGTAGTCCCAGCTACTTGAGAGGCTGAGATAGAAGAATTGCTTGAACCCAGGAGGCAGAGGTTACAGTGAGCTGAGATCGTGCCACTGCATTCTGGCCTGGGCGACAGAGCAAGACTCCATCTCAAAAGGAAAAAAAAAAAGGCCAGGCACAGTGGCTCATGCCTGTAATCCCAGCACTTTGGGAGTCCAAGATGGGCGGAAAATGAGGTCAAGAGATCGGGACCATCCTGGACAACGTGGTGAAACCCTGTCTCTACTAAAAATAAAAAAATTTAGCTGGGCGTGGTGGCGCACACCTGTAGTCCCAGCTACTCGGGAGGCTCAGGCAGGAGAACTGCTTGAACCCGGGAGGTGGAGGTTGCAGTGAGCCAAGATTGTGCCACTGTACTCCAGCTGGGATGACAGAGCAAGACTCTGTCTCAAAAAAGAAACATAACACACATAAAGAAAAAGTGCCCAAATCATAAATATACAGCTTGATGAATTATCACAAAGTAAACACATTTGAATTACCATGACCCAGGCAAAAAATATACTGTGACCTACACCCTAGAAGCCTCCCTTTGGCCTCCTTCAAATCCCTTTACTACCCCCACTTCCTCAAGTGAACCACTGTGCCAGTTTCTAATGCCATAGGTTTTATCTGTTTTTTGTTTTAACATTGTACTAATAGAATGTTACAGTATTATTATTAATAATAGTATATTTTGTGTCTACTTCGTTTACTCTACTGCATACTTGTGATATTCTTCCATGTTGAGGTTATCATTTGTAACCAGCTGTTGTAGGTGTTTGGCTTGGTCTCCATTTGCTGTGGATCGAATTTTATGTCTTCAAAATTTGTATGTGTAAGCCCTAACCTGAAGTGTGACTGTATTTAGTGATAGGGTCTTTATAGAAGATTAAGTGGAGTTGCAAGTATGAGCCCCAACTGATAGGATTAGTGTTCTTACATGAAGAGACACCAGAAAGCTCGCTTTCTCTACCATGTGAGAACACGGGGAGAGGGTGGCCATCTGCAAGCAAGCCAGAGAGAAGGTCCCCTTCAGAACTGTGAGAAAATAAATTACTGTTAAGTCCCCCAGTCTGTGGTATTTTGGTTATGGCAGTCCACACTGACTAATGCGTCATTCTTCAGGGCACTCCATCCCCCTAAAGGACTTGCAATCTTTTTTTTTTTTTTTTTAAGCCTCCTCTTTTAGTGGTTGTGGATGCTGTAACACCTTTCAGAAGCAGGGTGTTAGGATCTTTTGACCATTAGTGAACTAACAGAAAGTGGAAGATAAGGATTTTTCTCCAGTGGGTATTTGCTGTGGATTCTTTGGGAGAAGCCCTTCTCATGTGTGAGCTGTCCTTATCCCTATTTTGTAATTTTCCACTTTGCTGCTGGCAAAGAGTGAATGTAAATGGAATTTCCCAGAAATTTCCACAACAGGTGGCTTTCTCACTTAGTGAGCCCCCTTGGCATTTGTTGTGTCTGCCTTTACCCAACTCCACAATCATTGGAATGAAGGGGTGGTCTTCTCTCAAGTCGCACCTTTCTGAGGCACTGCAATCGGGGACACCTCACAGTTACCATCTCTTTTGGTTACCCCAAGGTTTCGGCTTTGTCTGAGCTCTCCAGACTCCAGCTCTGGGCCAAGGTGGTTTTGGTGGAGTCATCCCAGCAGAGAGCTAGGAGGAAGAGGGGATTAGGAACTCCCGCTCAGACTTCTTGCTGCACATACACATGTCACGCAAAATGTTGATGTTTCACTATGGGGACATGGTTGCTTTTGATAAAATGACTTTTCTACAGTTTGGTTAAGCTGAGTGAAACATATTTGAGCTCCTATTTTTGCTTCAGATGCTCAAGATGAAAGTGTTTAAGAACAGAGTCATGCTGGGTGCGGTGGCTCATGGCTGTAATCCCAGCACTTTGGGAGGCCAGGATCACCAGCCTGGCCAACGTGGCAAAACTCCATCTCTACTAAAAAAATACAAAAACTAGCCAGGCCCACGTGGTGGCATGTGCCTGTAATCCCAGCTACTTAGGAGGCCAAGGCACGAGAGTCGCTTGAACCCAGAAGGTAGAGGTTGCAGTAAGCTAAGATCCTGCCACTGCTCTCCAGCCTAGGTGACAGTCTCAAGGAAAAAAAAAAAAAGAATCTTTAGAATAGTGGCAGGATGCCGTGGCTCATGGCTATAATCCTAGCACTTCGGGAGGCTGAGACAGGCAGATGGCTTGAGCCCAGGAGTTTGAGACCAGCCTGGGAAACATAAGGGGATACCTCATTTCTGCAAAAAATTAGCTGGACATGGTGGCACGTGCCTATAGTTCCATCTACTCAGGAGGCTGAAATAGGAGAATCACCTGGGTCTGGGGAAGTCAAGGCTGCAGTGAGCTATGATCATGTCACTGCCCTCCACTCTGGACAACAGAGTGAGACCTCATCTCAGAAAAAAAAAAAAGAATCTTTAGCATAGGAGGAGGATATTGAGCAGAACCAGAAGAAACTAGTGATTAAGAATGCAGGTGTGAAAATAGAAACTAGGTCTCAGGAGTTCAGAGAGAAGAAAAACTGGAAAGATAGCATGTTTGACAGATTTGGCCATGAGTAGGAGGAAGAAAACAGAATGGAGGCCAGAAAAGTGTGTGTATATCTAAGGGTTTCTTTGGAATTGGGAGATCCAGGTATACCACGTAAAATTACTCATGAAGGTAAAGTTTGAAGAAAATTCATTCGACTTTGATTTATCTAATTTTTAAAACCACATTATCTGGTAAAACACCAAAAGTCCTGTTTCTTGGTTACTAATTATGAGTGTTCAAGGCCTCAGATCAACTCAGCATGCATTTATGTATTTATATATGTACGTATGTATGTATTTATTTAGGGATGGAGTCTCATTCTGTTGCCCAGGCTGGTTGCAGTGGCTCTATCTTGGCTTACTGCAGCATGCACTTATTTTTTAATCTTTTTTGAGATAGCGTCTCATTCTGTCACCCAGGCTGGAGGGCAATGGCTCCATCTTGGCTCACTGCAACCTCTCCCTCCGGGTTTCAAGTGATTATCCTGCCTCAGCCTTCTGAGTAGCTGGTGGAATTACAGGAATCTGCCACCAAGCCCAGCTAATTTTTGTATTTTTAGTAGAGATGGGGTTTTACCATGTTGGGCAGGCTGGTCTCGAACTCCTGACTTCAGGTGATCCACCCACCTCAGCCTCCCAAAGTATTGAGATTACAGGTGTGAGCCACCAAGCCTGGACAACTCAGCATTTATTGAGTACTCCTTGTGTACCAGTTGTGGATATAAAGATGAATAAGATGTATTTTCCCCAGTTGAGACATGTATAAGACAGTTCACATTTGTGTATTTCAGTAGTCAGTATTTTCTTTTGCTTATTCAGTTTCCATTGAAACTTATATTTTCCAAATATAAACTTAGAATTCCAACTTTGTATTTTTCAGGCACACACACTCATTTACCCTCCACTCCTTCCCCAGTTCTGATTTGCTTCCTCCCAAAGATGGGGGTGATGGTTCATCTACTCCACGGTCAGAATCGCTAGATGCCTTGTTGCAGTGATTTTTTCTGTGGCTCCTCTGGAGGTTATAGGCTCCTAGGGAATAAATAATGTGGTCAGGTGGAGGCTTCAGACCAAATTAAGCAGGGTTTTAAAAACATGGTGTTCATATATATAGTGCAGCCATTTTCAAAACTATGGCACGGGGAGACCCCTGGAGGTTTCCTGAGACAGTTTTAAGGAGTCTGCTGAGTCAAAAAACTATTTTTGTGATACTATTAAAATATTTGCTTTTTTCATTTTTTCTCTCACAAGTGTAGGGTGGAATTTTCCAGAGGTTACATGATGTGTGTGTGATATAGCACAACAGATTGACTGCAGAAGCTCCTATGAAAATTTCACACAAATATATTACTTGTGTTATAATGGGCTTATTGTTATTTTGAAATGAATTGTTAAATACTTATTTATTTATTTATTTTTTTTTTACAATTTCTCAGTGTTTGCTTGTATTATGGTAAATATTCATTGATACAACCCACATTTGGGGGACATCAGTAATCTTTAAGAGTGTAAAAGGGGACCAAAAAGTGTGAGAACCTTTGTTGTAGAGAAACTCCAAGCTCATTCCCTGGTCTTTGGCTATAGATGCTTTCTTCAGGGGTGGATCTTCCTGTGTCCTGCAGGGTGCCCAGTAGGAAGCACAGCCTCTTTGATCTTGTGGAGGTGGGCTCATTTGCTGTTCTGGAGCTCAAAGCCAGTGCAAAGCTGGGTTACTTTATATTCCCTGGTCATGGCAAAGCCTCCACTTTTGGTCCCTTCTGTCGTCACTTTCGTTCTTTCCCCATTCTGGATACACATAGTCCATAGAAATCATTTTTACCTGACAGTGATAAGCTGACCAGAAGCTATAGAAGCTGTGGTACATCCTGTATATCCTAATGGTTTTTAGCAATACCGGCTGGGGCATATTCACCCTTTCTGAACAAAGGCTGCTAGGTGACACTTTTGTTGCCTCTGTATATATTCACTTGGTTACCCCACAGATTGGTTTGGACCTAATTCCCTTTCCTTCTTCAACTGCCCAAAGGGCTTTTCTATTTTTAAAAAAAAATAAAATGTTTTTAAAGTTTTCAGATACAACAGCTACCTATTTGTATGCTTACTTATCCCAGAGTCAGCTAAATTTAAAGTGTCAGTAAATTGTAAATAAAAGATTTGCTACATTGCATATGTTTTTAGAAGTGCTTTCTGTGTATAATTTCTTTTTTTTTCTTGGTTTGGAGGAGATTTTCCCCTTGTTTGTTATGACAGTACCCTTATTAGATTGAAGCCCCAATTTGCTTATACCCTTATTAGGTTGAAGCCCCAATTTGCTTTTCTTTTTTTTTTTTTTTTCTTTAAGTGAAAGCAAGTTTATTAAAGAAGTAAAGAAACAGGCCAGGCACAGTGACTCATGCTTGTAATCCCAGCACTCTGGGAGGCCAAGGAAGGTGGATCACCTGAGGTCAGGAGTTCAAGATCAGCCTGGCCAACATGGTGAAACCCCATCTCTACTAAAAATACAGAATTAGCCAGGCATGGTTGTGGGTGCCTGTAATCCCAGCTACTTCGGAGGCTGAGGTGGGAGAATCACTTAGAACCTGAGAGGCAGAGGTTGTAATGAGCCGAGATCGTGCGACTGCACTCCAGCCTGGGCAACAGAGGGAGATTCTGCCTTAAAAAAAAAAGAAGAAGTAGAAGAAGTAAAGATACAAAAGAATGGCTACTCCACAGACAGCATGGGCTGCTTGACTGAGTCTACTTACAGTGATTTCTTGATATCGCTAAACAAGGGGTGGATTATTCATGAGCTCTCTGGGAAAAGGGCAGAGATTTCCTGGAACTGAAGGCCCCTCCCCTTTTAGGGGACTATTTAGGGTAACTTCTCAGGGTAGCTGTGGCATTTGTAAACTGTCATCGTGCTGGTGGGAGTGTCTTTTAGCATGTTGATACATTATGATTAGTGTATAATGAGCAGTAAGTATGACCAGAGGTCACTTTTCATCGCCATCTTGGTTTTGGTGGGTTTTGGCCTGCTTCTTTACCACATCCTGTTCTGTCAGCAGGGTCTTTGTGACCTGTGTCTTGTGCCGAGCTCCTCCTATCTCATCCTGTGACTAAGAATGCCTGACCTCCTGGGAACACAGCCTAGTAGGTCTCAGACTTATTTTACTCAGCCCCTTTTCAAGGTGGAGTTGCTCTGGTTCAAACACTTCTGACATATTTTCCCCCTCCCTTTTAAAGGGGGACCCTTAATCCTAAAGAATTGTAGAGGGACAAAGATCCATCATCCGTAACTTCTTCAGGCCAAATAGGGGTGATTTGACTATTAGGGTCTCTTGTATTTAAGGTAGAGAGAAATTTAGTCAAAAAGCATTGGTATGGAAGCTTCTACTTTCAGTTACACAGTTTTATAAAGTTACAGTTGCTTATTGTAACCAGCTGAGTTTTAGGTTTTGAGGTTTGTTTGCTTGCTTGCTTCTTAACAGTGCCATATATCTTGGCATTTATCAGTCCGTAATTACTAGATTCTTAAAATCCATAAATATTTTTTTCTAGGTTGCAATAAAAATAATTGACAAAACTCAGTTGAATCCAACAAGTCTACAAAAGGTAAGATTGGTTCAATGTCCAGTATTTTTTAAACTATTTGTCAATGCTAATTGCCATCTAATTTGTCCCTTAAATACCTCAACTGTTATTTTATCTTTAATGCCATAAAGCTTCCTATTCCTCAAATGAGTGCAACTTAATGTATTTCATAAAAACGGATTATCTTCAGTCGAAGATTTAGCTGTACAAGGCTGTACTTTTTATTGAATATTCTAAATATTGACTAGAGAGTACAAAAATGTTTTCATGTAATTGATATTGTGCAGATTTGTATCTTTCTTATAGCTAATACTAAAAATTTTATTCAACACTTTGGCTTCCGTAAACCCTTGACATACCACGTCTGATTAAGGAGTAACGATTAATATAAAAGGGAAATGTAAAAGTAAAACTGAAAGTGGAAAAGCATGTTCATAAAGTAGTATTACCATTGGTTTCATTTAACATCGATCAAGTCTTTGCCCTAGTGCCTTTTAGAATCACCTGGGCAAATTTTTGAAAGTCTTAACACTTGCATAATAATGCCTGAGCAATTAGGTAGGGCCCAGGCATAGGTGTTTCACTGATAGGTACATCAGCAAATAATTAATGATCTTTGTAAGAAAATCTTTCTAGTTGTTTTTAGCTTTGCAGAGTCTTTTTATGTACTTCATTTGATTTCTAGATTTGGCCTGTAGTAGTTGGAGGGGGTACAAAGACCATGAACTAGGAGCAGGAAGTACTGAATTTAAGTCCTGGCTCTGCCACTTAACCAAATGTCTGACTTGACCTTGAGCAAGGCACTTAACTTTTCTGGACCTTGGGTTTCTCACCTTTAAAATGGAGATAATTGGCTGGGTGCGCTGTGGCTCACATCTGTAATCCCAGCACTTTGGGAGGCTGAGGCGGGCAGATCACAAGGTCAGGAGATCAAGACCATCCTGGTCAACATGGTGAAACCCATCTCTACTAAAATACAAAAAAAAAAAAAAAAAAAATTAGCCGGATATGGTGGCATGCACCTGTAGTCCCAGCTACTTGAGAGGCTGAAACAGGAGAACTGCTTGAACCAGGAGGTGGAGGTTGCAGTGAGCCAAGATCATGCCACTGCACTCCAGCCTGTTGACAGAGCAAGACTCAGTCTCAAAATAAATAAATAAATAAATAAGTAAAAAATAAATTTTAAAAATGGAGATAATTTCATCTTCTCATGACGGATGTGACTATTAATAAAATAATGCATGTAAAAGAGCTTCGTAAACTGTGCTGCACTATACGTTTGTAAGATATTTTGATAAGTGCAATGCTGTATATATATTACTAATGTATTCCTCATGGTTATTTATATCCTGGTAATTTTGAAGCCCTGTCCCTGTTATGTGTGTGGGAGGTGGGGAAGGAGATAGACTTTATCTTGCACTAAAAATGTTATTGAGACAAGTAGTTTTTGTGATCTGCAACCCATATGGGCTTTAAGGCTTCTCAGGGTGGGCATGAAACATCTAAAAATTCCAGTCCTTTGTCCTGAAGAGTAAATTTTACCTATTTCCTTAAACTTTCATATATTCGTCTAAGGACTTGGTACTAATAAATACATTAGGGGTTACTAAAATTTGGTATTCAGAACTAAAAACATAACACAGATATTTACTGAGGACTCTAATTGAGTAGTCTATGATGTTATATCTCTTTCACTATTCATGTGTACCTGGATATAATTGTAATCCTAGCAGTTTTCCAGGAAAAAATTTTATCATGGTGTTGTATCAAGTTGGCTGCAGTTTTTTGTTCTTGTTTGCTTCCTTCCTTTCTTCATTTTTATTTTATTGGTCCTGATTTTTAATTGCTCCTCTTCTTTTATTGTTTGTCACATTATTATTAGTTTGTCTGGTTAGCCCACTAGTGTGAAGATTTGTTTGTGGTATCATTCAAATATGAACCATCCGCAGAAGACCGATTCTAAAGCTAGCTCTATCCCAAGTTAAAGAACTTGATAAGTATAATATTATACAGCATTGTTTAAAATTGTGTATATAACTTGATATAAAGTAAATTAGAAGCATTTTATATACATTTCTTTCACATTCTTTTTCACCAGGTTTCTTAACTCCAGCCTCCTCTTCTTGACCAACTCTTACCATTTTGCAGCAATGTAGAGTATGCCAGGAGACCTTGTCAGCCCCCTTTGGAATAGTCATTCTTGCAGCCTTTTTTCTTCTCAGCACTATTCATAGTTGTATCACACTTACTTCAGGAACAGCTCTCTTACATAGTGATTTAAAGCTGTGGAGCATGCCCTAGCAGCTAAGATTCATTGTAAGGAACATTCTGCCGTCAACAATATGCAGTCTGTTTTTACTGCCACTACCAAAAAACGTTGACTGGCTCATTCAGGCAGTATTTGAACACATGTGTTAAAATATCAGTTTCATGATATTCAGGCTTGCGCGCTGGGTCATGAATATTTACTAAATGCACATATAAGTAAACCTGAGTTGACTCTGTTTGCAAATTGATGTTATTTTCACAGATGAGTCTCTTCATTTTTCCTTTGTATTTTTCTATCCATTGAATTAATAAACATTAGATTTTAGGGAGAGATTTATTTTTCTCCACTGTTTTTGTACTTTTTTTTTAAGAGATGGGTCTTGCTCTGTTGCCCAGTCTGGACTCGAATTTCTGGGCATAAGCAGTCTTCCCACTTCAGCCTCCCAAGTAGCTGGGATTACAAAGGCACACCACAGCATCTGGCTGTATACCTTCTAACTTCTCACTGCCGTATCTGGGATGCTATTCTATTTTTAAGCATCTTTTAGGTCAGGTTGTTTTTTTTTTTTTAGATGGAATCTCGCTCTGTCGCCCAGGCTGGAGTGCAGTGGCGTGATCTGAGTTCGCTGCAACCTACGCCTTTTGGGTTCAAGCTATTCTTCTCCCTCAGCCTCCTGAGTAGCTAGGACTACAGGCGTATGCCACCACACCTGACTAATTTTTGTATTTTTAGTAGAGATGAGGGTTTTGCCATGTTAGCCAAGCTGGTCTGGTCTCAAACTCCTGACCTCAGGTGATCCACCTGCCTTAGCCTCCCCAAGTGCTGGGATTACAGGTGTGAGCCACCACACCCAGGCTGAGGTGGGCGGATCAGCTGAGGTCAGGAGTTCCAGACCAGCCTGGCCAACATGGTGAAACCCTGTCTCTACTAAAAATAAAAAAATTAGCTGGGTCAGGAGGCTGAGGCAAAAGAGTTGCTTGAACCCAGGAGGCAATAGAGTAAGACTTTGTCTCAAAAAAAAAAACCAAGAAATTTGTAGCATGTAATGAAATAAAATAATTGATTTTTTTAAATGTATTCATGATAGTTGGTTGGTTAGCCAACCTTGAGCACATTCAGGGGTAGAGACACACTCCTTCCCAGAGCATCTTATGCCAGTGGTCAGTGGCTTTGTTATTAGAGCCTTTTCCCCTTACTTCAGAGTAGCATTTGTCTTCTAGAAACTTCTACAACACTCTTCTTTATTTTGCCATATGGAGCTATAGTCACTCCAAACATAGCCCTTAGAAGTTGCTATTTTGGGTCTTCTTGATTTTCTCTTCTCCAAAGTTAAATACCTCAGCCTCTTTGGGTACTCCCACAGGAGTTGCCCTCAACAGAGGTCTTTATTCCATACTTGGAATTGTTTCCCCCCTGCCACCTGAATTTGTTTGATTCCTGCTAAAATTCATTTAATTGATTTTCTGCCTTAATTCCAGTCTTTTGGGGCATTTTGGAATAATGGGTCTTTTGTATTGGCTGCTATATAAATTGCATATGGAAGTCTCCACCCAATTAAAATATTAAGGCAAGAACAAGACCTTTCAATGGAGAATTCATCCTTCTAAGTTGATATTGCTGACCCAGTAGTAAAGCATATTTTGAATAAGATTTAACCACCATTCTTAAATCTAGACTTACTAGGACAGAAAGGGAAATCCCTGTGTTTTTAAATTTTAATGAGATTTACAGAGGAAGAAAAAAAGGAACATTAAACACAAATATATGCGAAATACCCAGTAGGATTTATTGAAGCATTATTGACTGTAGATTTCACCAGGGTCTTTGCAGGGAAATCCTGCTTATACCCACCTCAGTCTCCTTCCTTCCTTCCATTCTTCCTTCCTTCAGTTGGCCCCTCTCGTGATTCTAAAATAGGGCAACACTTCATTCCATAAAATAGAGTAAGTGTTTCTATGAGCTGAGCAGAAGTTGGCTTTAGAGACAATGACTGAAGAATGCTGAGGCAGGCCAGACTCAGTGGCTAACTCCTATAATCCCAGCACTTTGGAAGGCTGAGGCAAGAGGATCAGTTGAGCACGGGAATTTGAGACCAGCCTAGGCAACATAGAGAGGCCTGTCTCTACAAAAAAAATAAATAAATAAAACAAATTAACCAGGTGTGGTGGTGTGTACCCGTAGTCCCAGTTACTCCGGAGGCTGAGATGGAAGGATCACTTGAGTCTAGGAGTTGAAGGCTGTAGTGAACTATGATGGTGCCCCTGCACTCCAGCCTGGGCAACAGAGCAAAACTGTCTCAAAAAAAGAAGCTAAAGCAAAGAACAAAGAGTGTATTGGTCCTTTCGGAGTTACTTTTTTGTAAGGCAGGGACAAGGAAACAGAACAATAGACCACGATAGACTATACCACATAGAAAAATAACTGATTAGTTAACATCAGGTTAATTCACACTACGTTTTTTTTCTGTAAGGATTAAAGCAGTAGGAACTTCATTATTGTGCCAATTGAAGTTTTTTGTTTGTTTGTTTGTTTGTTTAGACAGAGTGTCGCCCTGTCGTCCAGGCTGGAGTGCAGTGGCGTGATCTCAGTTCACTGCAACCTCCACCTCCCGGGTTTAAGAGATTCTCCTGCATCAGCCCCCTGAGTAGCTGGGACTGCAAGTGCATGCCACCACGCCCAGATAATTTTTGTATTTTTAGTAGAGACAGAGTTTTGCTATGTTGGCCAGGCTAGTCTCGAAATCCTGGCCTTAGGTGATCCACCCGCCTCAGCCTCCCAAAGTACTGGGATTACAGGTGTGAGCCACTGCACCCAGCCAGGACAGTATAAATCTTTAATCGGGGGCTGGACACAGTGGCACACACCTGTAATCCCAGCACTTTGAGAGGCTGAGGTAGGCGGATCACCTGAGGCTAGGAGTTCGGGACCACCCTGGCCAACATGGTGAAACCCTGTCTCTATTAAAAATACAAAAATTAGCCGGGCATGGTGGCATAGCCCCAGCTACCCGGGAGGCTGAGGCACGAGAATTGCTTGAACCTGGGAGGCAGAGGTTGTGGTTGCAGTGAGCCAAGATCGGGCCACTGCACTCTAGCCTGGGTGACAGAATGAGACTGTCTCAGAAAATAAATAAATACATAATAAACTGTCCTGTTTGGGAAATTACCTGTTATCTCCTTTTCTTCTGATTTCTAGGAAGGTCAGATAACTTAGTTTAGGTTTGGGAATGTGAAACCTTAGCAGGGATTACTCCATTTTTAATTTTAATTTGGTCTCCTGAGGCCTAATGTAGAAGCTTAGTCCCAGACAGTGGCTTCCTATCATTTTTATTTAACAATCAATCCTCTCCCCACTTTTGGTCAGGCTCTCACCTAAGTCAGAGTGTAACCAAAACCTAGGATATCCCTTCTGTTCTCAGTTGCCATCATTTTGGGTTTCCCGTTTCAGCATGCCATTATTAGGGTGTTCTCATTATCATGTGTTTCTTCTGAGTTTTTGTTGTTCTAGCCAGAGAGAAACCATTTGATATCTGACAGGTGGCTATATGGAGACACTTAACACTCTGGGAGGATACAGCGTACCAGAGACTGCTGTTACGACTATCATGAGGATCATACCAAGCGTTTAGAGTATGCTCCTTAGCCAGGGTTTCCATGAACCAAATCAACTAAAATTGTATAGACAAATAAGGAGTCTGCCAATTTTAACCAAGTAGTCTTCTCTACTATACCAAATGGCAATGAGAAATGTCCTGAACTGCAGATTCCTCCCTGTTTAGTAGGCAATCCAGCATCCCATGACTGGGCTAACTATAAAGCAGGGCGTGCAAGTTACCCACAGAAGCTCCCAATTGTGAAATTTTAGCTACAGCATGGTCCTGCCAAATTGAAAGAGGAAGCATTAGTAAGGAAAAATTAAGAGGGGTAAAAGCCTTGTTACGAAGTCTTCTTGTTCTGACAGTCTTGGGAAAAGCTGTCCATAGCCTATAGTCCACAACCTCTTGTCCTGGTTCACAGTTTGAATGTCTCTGGTTGTGGTATCTGGCATTCTGGTGAATTCTCTGTGTGGCCTACACATCAGGCATGAGACTTGAAATTTACATTGAGTTGTTGGCTTTGGTTTATAGGGCTTCCAAAATTGAGCTGTTCATTCTTCATTGGCAAGTTCTAGCCAGATATTAAAGAAAACTAGAAGAATTTAGAATCTAGTTCAGACAGGGATAATCTTATTAGGTCATTTCTGGAAGTTATTTCTGTGAATTAATATTTTATTCATTGTGCCCCTCAAGTCTGGTCCTCTCTGATCCCCGCAAGCACCAGACACCTACCCAGGAAGAGGAAGCTGTTTTCTTTTTTAAAGTTGGTGTTTGCTTTGGAGCCACTGTTAGTGCTTACAGCTCTGTAGAAGTAGTGGCCTTTTTTGACATCCTAGGGAATCTTGGTTGTGGGACATGTCAGGGAACCTTATAATTTGAAAGCAGGGAGAACCAGTTCATGCTTTTCATGTGGTCTATTGTGTAATTACTTTTACTGCTGCCACCACTGGGTTACTTAGGGCACCGTTGGTTATTTAGGGCACGAGAAGCTTTCAACGCTTCTTGTGCATTAGAAACATTTGTGGAGTTTGAAAAAAGCATATTTCCTTCACAGTACTTTCCTCCCTAGAGGTCCTATCTTGGTGGGTCTAGAGATGTGGTGATCCCAGTGCACAACCCAGATGAGAATGGCTCCAGATCTGCCTTCAATTTCCCCTAAAGTTCTTAATTTCTCTCCTCTTCCAAAAGGTAACCTGTCTTATTTATTTATTTATTTTGTTGATTAAGTGATTGATTGATGGGGTCTTGTTTTATTGCCTAGGCTGGAATGTAGCGGCAAGACTAGAGCTCACTGCAGCCTTGAATTTCTGGGCTCAAGTATCCTTCCACCTCAGCCTCCTCAGGTAGCTGGGACTAGAGGTGCATACCACCACACCCAACTAAAGTGACCTATTTTATTTTTTTATTTGACAGAGCCTCCCTCTGTTACCCAGGCTGGAGTGCAGTGGCATGATTTCAACTCACTGCAACCTCCGCCTCCCGAGTTCAAGTGATTATCCTGCCTCAGCCTCCCAAGCAGCTGAGATTACAGGCACCTGCTGCTACAGCCAGCTAATTTTTGTGTTTTTAGTAGAGGTAGGGTTTTGCCATGTTGGCTAGGCTGGTTTCAAACTCCTGACCTCAAGTGATCCACTTGCTTCCGAAAGTGCTGGATTACAGGCATGAGCCACTGTGCCCAGCAAAGTAATCTATTTTAAAGATAACTCCTTCCCCACATATTCTAAGTTTCATAGACAGCTTCCCCTGCTGAATACTTCCTCCCTCTCTGGAACTCTTCCTAGGAATGCCTTAGTACCCAGTTCCTGGCCTCTTTTCTCTGTTGGGTGAAGCAGAAGTTATTTTGAGAATCCTTTTCATTGAACAACTCTTTTCATCTTTTTCTTTTCTTTTTAGCTACCTCTCTCTTTCATTTTTATGTATTGACTTACAGCAGGTCAGTAGTTCAGGCCATTAACAAAGGCAGTAACCACTGTAAAAATAGTTGTTACAGTTTTGCCTGTCATGTACAATCCAGTGTCTACATTCAGATCAGTGTCATAAATCTGATAAATTAATACAAATAGGGGATGGCACAAATGAAATCCAAGACAGATGCTTCTTTGACTGACTGATTGATTGATTGATTGATTGATTGATTCAGGGTCTTACTTTGTAGCCCAAGCTGAAATGCAGTGTCGTGATTATAGCTCACTGCAGCCTGGAACTTCTGGGCTCAAGCAATCCTCCCGTCTTGGCCTCCCAAAGCACTGCAATTATAGGCATGAGTCACTGCCCCCAGCCTGATTTTACATATTTAAAATATTGAGAATAAAAAATATATGTATTTTTTTAGACTTCAAAAGAGGCTGAAGAAATAGAAAAATACAGCTTCAATATTGTTGCTTCTTTAATCCTTATAAACTTTTAAATGTATTGCCAGACTTATTTTTGTTTTGGCAAGAACTAATACAGCTTGGTATTTAGAATACATTGTAAACTGATAATATTAGAGTGTATTTTGGGGGTTGGTTTGTTTGTATGTTTTGAGAGGCAAGGTCTCACTATCTTGCCCAAGCTGGTCTCAGACTCCTGGATTCAAGCATCCTCCTGAGGATTCCAATCTGCCTTCCAAGGAGTTAGGATTATAGGCACACATCGCCATACCCAGCATACAATGATCATTGTATCAATGATTCATTATGCTGTTTTGTAAAAGTCACCAAGGAACCAAGTGTTTTAATTGGGTTAAACTTAGAGCATAGCCTGGACCCGTTTGCAGAAAATATAAACTTGGGTACAAATTAGACCTTTGTGAGAGAATTACAACAGCAACATAGCTAGAATCACAATCACATGTCTAGTGTTTATTATGTGCCAGGTGCTGTTCCATGCACTCTGTATGTCAAGCATCCTTTAATTGTAGAGTTGACAGGGCCAGGGACGTCAGGTTACCTAGACTCAGCGAGTGGTGCAGCTGGGTTGGGATTAGGTCGTATGGCCCCGGAGTCAGAGTTTTAATGACTATACATACTTTACATCATTGCATGTACTTTTCACAACAATCCTGTGAAGTAGATGTTTGCAAAATCTATCTTACAGATAAGTAGATAGCTCTCTAAGATTCTCTGGCTTGTTCACTCATCCAGTGAATAAGGGACTGAACTAGCATTAGAACCTAAATCCATAGCCTCAAATAGCTTTCTTTCCCTTGGAGAGCCAGTCATTCATAGTACTTTCCATATGAGAAGGAAACAAAGGAGCATACTGAAATTCACCTTGCAGGTGGTAGATACCTAGTAAAATCTGATAAGTTGATTTTGTTAATACCAAATTCATTTTCACACTAAATTATTTTTTTCTGATGTTGCTCTGATTCTAGGAATCTTGACCACCAGAACCTTGAGTTTGGGAGATGAGAAAATTCTTAGTTTGTCTTTGAAATGTTTGATCATAAAAACCACATTGTTGGCCAGGCGTGATGACTTAGGCCTGTAATCCCAGCACTTTGGGAAGCCGAGGCAGGCAGATTGCTGAGCTTAGGAGTTCAAGACCAATCTGGGCAACATGGTAGAACCCTATCTCTACATACAGAAATTAGCCAAGTGTGGTGGTGTGCACCTGTAGTCCCAGCTGCTTGGCGGGCTGAGGCTGAAGGATTGCTTGAGCCCAGGAGGTTGACGCTCCACTGAACCCAAGTTCATGCCACGGCACTCCAGCCTGGGTGACAGAGCAAGACCCTATCTCTTAAAAAAACACACGTTGTTGCTACTCTTGTTTTACATTTTTAGAAAACTGCTTTGTTATATTAATCAGCTGAAACAAAGCAATTTTTTAAAATTCAGTTTTTAATTTTTATTAAATACTGACTATATACAAAAGAACGTTCCATGTTTAGCATATAAATATGTATATGAGATGAACACCCTTATACTACCTGGTTTAAGAAATAGATCTTCAACAATACCTTTAAATCAGTTCTATATTGTGCCCCTCCTCAACCTGATTCCCCTTCCTCGTTTTCCACCTACCAGTAACCGCTAACAAGGATTTTCTTAGTATTTTCTTGCTTGTCTGTATAATTTTACCACATATGGATCCCTCATCAATGTAGTGTAAAGGTTTTTTTGTCTGTCTGTTTTTTGTTTCTTTTGGGTTTTTTGGGTTTTTTTTCTTGTTTTTGAGACTGAGTCTCATACTGTCTCCTAGGCTGGAGTGCAGTTGTGCCATCTTGGCTCACAGTAGCCTCAGCCTCCTGAGTAGCTGGGATTACAGGTGCCCACCACCACACCCAGCAAATTTTTGTGTTTTTAGTAGGGACCAGGTTTCATCATGTTGGCCAGGCTGGTCTCGAACTCCAGACCTCAAGCGATACACCCACCTTGGCCTCCCAAAGTGCTGGGATTATAGGCATGAGCCACTGTGCCTAGCCAATGTAGTGTAAAGTTTTAAACATTGTATAAATAGACTCATGCTATATGTATTCTCCTATTCGCTTTTGCTTTCTTTTTTTTTTTTTAAAGATGGAGTTTTGCTCTTGTTGTCCAGGCTGGAGTGCAGTGGCGCCATCTCAGCTCACTGCAACCTCTGCCTCCTGGGTTCAAGTGATTCTCCTGTCTCAGCCTCCCAAGTAGCTGGAATTACAGGCGCGTACTACCATGCCTGACTAATTTTTGTATTTTTAGTAGAGACGGGTTTCACCATGTTGGCCAGGCTGGTCTCAAACTCCTGACCTCAAGTGATGTGCCCCCCTCTGCCTCCCAAAGTGCTGGGATTACAGGCGTGAACCACCATACCCGGTGCTTTCTTTTACCTACATTGTATTCCATGTTGATGTATTTTGCTATAATTCACCTTTGCTGCTATGTCCGTTTTCAAGAATATGTAGCATCCCATTATGTGAATATGCCACTCTGTATTTATCTATTCTGTGGTTCAGGGACATTTGGATTGCTTTTTGTATTGCAAACATGACTATTTGTATTGCAAACATGACTGCTGTGAATTGTCCTTTGTAAGTCCTGGCACACTTGTGAAGAATTTCTTAAAGCTATATACTTAGAATTCTTGTGTCACGGGGTCTGTCTGGACATCCTCCTCCGTCATTAGAAAAGGCCAAATTATTTCCAGAGCAGGTGTGCTAATTTATATTTCCATCAGTAGCTTGTAAGAGAGCACAAGTAATGTAGCATCCTCATCAAAATTTGATTTTCTCTGATTTTTTAAAATTTGTGCCATCACAGGAGAAATGCTTGAACCTGGGAGGCAGAGGTTTCAGTGAGCCAAGATCGCGCCACTGCACTCCAGCTTAGCGACAGAGCGAGACTCCATCTCAAAAGAATTTTTTTAAAAAGTTGTACCATCAGTTTAGAAATATAAAAGTGATATTTAGCCAGGCATGGTGACTCACTTCTGTAATCCCAGCACTTTGGGAGCATGAAATGGGAAGATTTCTCGAAGCCAGGAGTTCAAGACCAGTCTGGGCAATAGAGCATGACTGTATCTACAAAAATATATTTTTTTAATTAGCTGGGCATGGTGGTACGAGCTGTGGTCTCACATACTTGGGAGGCTGAAGATTGATAAAGCCCAGGAGTTCACAGCTGCAGTGAGCTGTGATCACACCACTGCACCCTAGCCAGGGCAACAGAGCGAGATCCTCTCTCAAAAAAAGAAAAACAAAATCTCATTGTGGTTTTAATGTAACATTTTCCTGATTACTGATGAGGTCACGTATTTTTTCATATTTAGTTTTTTTGTGCCTATTTGTTTCTTTTGTTTAATTTCTAGTGGATTTTTTTCTTATTTTAGGATATAATTATATATCCTGGATTCTATTATATATGTGGCACATATCTTCTACTTGATGGTGTATCTTCACTCTCTTGATATTGTACACATACACACATATATATATATATATATATATACACACACACATACATACATATGCTTTGTACTTTTTGTGTCTTCTTTAAGAAATTCGTCTCTACCTGGAGTCATAAAAAATATTCTTCTCTGTTGTCTTCAAGTGTTTAAAATAATCTTTAAACCACCAGCAGTCATGCGTTATGAGGCAGGGATTCAGTTTCATGGTTTTTCATCTGTATAATCATTTGCTGCCTCACTTCTCCTTTCTTTACTGATCTGCATTGTGGACAGTCTGCATGTCTAAACACACACTTTGTTCTTCAGAGTGGTTATTCTGGTTCACTTACCAATTGCCATTTTGAAGGCAATTATTTTTTTATTTTCATATTTTTAAATTTTATTTTTAATGATAGGACACCAAATGATAACTAGAACCCAAAATACATAGGTGAAAATCAGAGCTGCATTGATAGAAACACAGGCATGACAGAGAAGACTTTGTAACTTAACTCTCTCGTACCATTCATGAATGATACAGTAAATAAGGGAAAAAAAGGTACATATCTTAATATACAGCACCTCCATTAGCCCATATTATAGCTGTTCCATTTTAACCCCTTTTTCAGGATACATAACAGCTATGTGCTACAATATTATTGTCATAACTATTCCAATGTGTGATGACTATGAGGTAAATTATTTTCTCAGAGTTGGGCAATACATAACATTTGAGTAAGCCAGACTAACATCTTTCTAGGCTATAGTTTCTAATGTAGAGCAATAAAAATAGAACCAAACAAGGCCAGGCATGGTGGCTAACGCCTGTAATCCTAGCACTTTGGAGGCTGAGGTGAGTGGATCACCTGAGGTCAGGAGTTCAAGACCAGCCTGGCCATCATGGTGAAACTCCATCTTTAAAATAAATAAATAAATAAATAAATAAATAAATAAATAAATAAAAATAGAACCAAACAAAAGACTCAAACATGTGGAACTTAGAATTCTTGGATCAAAGAAAAATTACAAACCAAAATTGCAGTATATCTAGAAATTAATGATAATCAGCTGTGTGTCAGAACCTATGTAGTACTGCTTTTTGGTGGTCCAGGAAATTTATATCCTTAAACATTATTAAACAAGAATGACAGAGAATGCATTATGTATTAAACTAATCATTTAGAAAAGGGAACAAAATAAATCTCAGGAATAAATAATAATATAAGGAGTTAGTAAAGGCAGAAAAGGAGTCATTAAAGGCAGAAAATAATGAGCTTGAAAACAATAGAAATGGTAAGTCCAAAACTTTGGGGAGTGTTTTGGTTTTTTGATGTTGTTGTTGTTGTTTTTGCCGGAAGTGAGAGAGGCATGAAATAGATAAGCTACTAGTTGTTGCCAGGGGGAAGGGAGAGAAAACACACAGACAAAATAGGAAATAAGGGGGAAATACCAGATACTGAAGAATTTAAATTATTTTAAGGGAACTTTTTGTACAACTCTGAAAAATATTAGAATGCCCAAAGAAATGGATAATTTTCTAGGAAAACATGGCTTATCAAAATTGACTCTAGAAAAGAATCAATACACATCAGTACAACAGAGTTGAGAAGGTGGTTAAAAGGAGAATAGGTACCCACCTCATATTGCCAAACCTGGAATTGATGATTGAATTCTTTGAGATCTGTGAGTACGTACACCTACCTCTGTCCAGCTGTTCCAGAACTTAAGAAGAGGAACTTCCAAATTCTTTTCACAAATTCAGTGACATTGCTATTGAAATATATTAGAAACAGGAAAGAAAACTACAGTTCAGTTTCACTTTATAATATCCATTCTAAAATTGGGAATTAATATCAGCCTATAGGAATAAATACTGATACATTTATCTTTGTTTCCCCCAAGATTCACTAAATGATGGTAAAGGAATTAAAAAGCAGGCGAAAAGAGACCAGGAATTGGATACTGAGGCATTCTCAGGAAGAGCCCCAAGAGATGGAGGAGATACCCAGCGGTCACAGTGGAAGTTGTCTTTGAGACTTGGAGCACTTGGGGAAGGGGTCATCTTTAAAACAGGTTACCTACCTAGCACAAGGGAGACCAGACCAGACCAGCCAGCCAGTTCTCTGCCTCTGTGGCAACCAGTGACATCAGTTTCTTGGAGTCCTTCCAGAGATCTCTGTATATTAAGAAGCAGTTTTTTTTTCCTTTTTTACACAAGTGCATTTTCTTGAAAATTCCTTCTCATGAACTTTGCCTGCCTCTCTGTCTTGGTTTGTCTGAGAGGACCTTTGATGCATTCTTCCATTTAGGTGCTGTGGTAATTGAGGCAAAGTTTCTGTACAGTGATGAGGGAGTGATTTAGGTGGCCTGGTCTTCCGTCATACCTGTGTATCCGGAGAAGGGAGCCTGAACACCTTCATGGTGATGGTTTAGATGAGTTTTATGTCAGTAACCCCTGTGTTCTCTTTCACGTACTCATTTTACTTTCATAGTTGGTAAAATTGTCTTGTTTATTTTTGACTAGCTAGAGACTAAAATTTCTCTCTCTGTCTTTTTTTTCTACTTGTTGAAAGGTAAAATTTTCTTTTTCCTACAATAATACTTGACAACCCCAGGTCCTGGCTATTGGGACATGTTTCTTTACTTCTCTGATACTGTAGATTTAGTGTCCTTGATATCCCCATTGCCAGGATATCAAATCTTTGCCTTCAAAGGTGTTTATCCTCCTCTTGTGTACCAGTTCTGTCGAAGATGTGAAAATGTGTGGAGGATATAGATTGATCAGTGAGGAGAGAATTCTTTCACTTTATACGTTTCTATGTAATTTGATTTTTTTTTTCCCAACTAACATTTATTTAAGATTGAAAAGGGAATGTGGAGAAATAAGTTGTATTAAGATAGTAGAAATAGGTGAGTTTCTCTTATTTAAATGTCCTTTTACAATTACAAAACTTTAAAAATTGTATTGTACAGTCCTTGTAGGGACTTTTTTTAAAGTTCACATTTGCCTTTTAGTAAATTATTCCTATCCAAATTTAACCATCTTTGGCCACCAGATTCAGAGATTATGAAGTCTCTGGCATTTTTATCTCACTTGTATGCAAGTTGTCAACTTCATAAAAAGTTCTGTGCCACTACCTACCAGTTGCCCTGGACTTTTCTATATCAGCCACTTATAATTTGTTGATTCTTTTAGTTAAATTTCTGAGGTAGCAGTGTGGAATCCTGAGATGAGCGTTGACTTTGGAATCAGGCAACCCAAAGTGAGAATTCTGGCTCCATTATTTATTAGCTGAGTCTGTGGACAAGTTTCCTAACCTGTCTCAGTCGTCTTTCTCTGTATACTGGAGATGATCATACTCAGCTGATAGAGTTGTGAAAATTAAGCTTAAGGCTGGGTGTGGTGGCTCACACCTGTAATCCAAACACTTTGGAGGCCAAGGCCGGCAGATCACCTGATGTCGGGAGTTTAAGACCAGCCTGACCAACATGGTGAGACCCCGTCTTTTAAAAATAAATAAAATAAAATAAAATAAAATAATAAAAGAAAATTAAGCTTAGGTAAGATTGTAGATGTAAAGCACCTGGCTATGTGCTTCAGCCAACAGCAGGCACTAGATAACTGTTAGCTTCCTGCTTCCTCCCTGTCCTCCTTGTTTAGCTTATCATAAAGCTTATTTACACATTTGCTGCCTGCCTGTATCTGCCTAATGCATAATTCCAACAGAGAGGTGAGTATGTAACGTTATTTGGGCTAATGCCTTGCCACTAGCTTTCTAGGGAGTCTTTGGCTGCTCCTTTTGCCTACGGAATTAAATTTGTACTTTGTTTTCATGTTGCATCCCTGTTATGACCTCTGCTGTAACTCAGGAGTTCTCAAATTTTAATACAGTGTCTGCAGAATATTAATCTGCTGCCTAACAAATTCCTCCAGAACTTAGCAACTTAAAGCCCAATCCCTTGAATTCCTATAATAGTCCATCTTTTTCCTGCTCTTTGGCTTTAATTCACTTTGTTTCATTTCTACTCTAAGTAGGGACTTGAAAATGATTGCCTTCATTTG
This sequence comes from Cacajao melanocephalus, assembly GCA_963573385.1. Lineage (NCBI taxonomy): Eukaryota > Metazoa > Chordata > Mammalia > Primates > Pitheciidae > Cacajao > Cacajao melanocephalus. Next base: position 77,305 of record CAUYLG010044692.1, read on the forward strand.
ACCTCTGCTCTCTCATCAGAACTGTGACAGCTCTGCAAGAAGCATTGTGCTGCTGAGGATTTAAAAGCTGTGTGGTCATTAGAATGCTGAGGCTAGCTCAAACCACAATTGTTGGTAGTTAGTGCTTTCATGCAGGCATTTATCAAACAAATGCATTTCAGTTGTGTGCCAGGCTTGGTTTCAGGTATACAGTAGGGAAAGGAGACAGGCATGCTCCCTGTGGGTGACACAAAATAATAAACAGGTGCACAAAAATGTGTCTTCACAACTGGAAAGACATCCGAGGAAAGAAGTGAACAGATGGCTATGATGTAAAACAAGGAGACCGACTTAAATAAGTTTTCAGAGAATCTTCCTGAGACTTAAAGGATGAAAAGGGAGAAGACATTTAAAGGCATTTAGTATGTCCCATGGCCAGGCATGGTGGCTCACACCTGTAATCCCAGAGCTTTGGAAGGCCAAGGAGGGTAGATCACCTGAGGCTAGGAGTTCGACACCAGTCTGGCCAACGTGGCGAAACCCTGTCTCTACTAAAAATAAAAAAATTAGCCAGGCGTGATGGCGCACAACTGTAATCCCAGCTACTCTGGAGGTTAAGGCAGAAGAATCCCTTGAAACTGGGAGGGGGAGGTTGCAGTGAGCCGAGATTGCACCACTGCACTCCAGCCTGGGCAGCAGAGTGAGACTCTGTCTCAAAGTTAAACAAACACACAAACAAACTTAGTGTGTTCTAGTAACTCAAAGGAGTTGGGGTGACTAGAACATACCTCAGGGGGTGTGCAGAGGCTGTGTGGTGCAGGACTGCCAAGGCCATGGCCAAGGTTTCATTCTCAGTGCAGTATCCTGAGCTATATTGGTATGGCATCCGAACTGGAGATCATCCTTTTTTTGTTTTGGTTTTGTTTTGTTTTGTTTTTGAGACAGAGTATTGCTCTGTCACCCAGGCTGGAGTGCAGTGACGTGATCTCAGCTCACTGCAACCTCCAGGAGGTCTTCTAATTTAGCAGTTGTGAAAGTAATTGGGAAATTTGAATTCCAGCTACCAATTCAACTATAATGGATTGGAAAATAAGATTTCTGTGTTAGTTTAACAGAGGAGAGCTAAAAAAGCACTCAAGCCTGAATGGTTGTCAGGAATTTGGGTGACTGTCTTCTTATCTCAGAACATAAAATGTAGGGATTACCACAGTAGCAAAGGGAGGTATTCATTTTGGAAATAAAAATTCTCCTCCCTTCAAAAATGAGACAGTATTTTAGATGGAAAAGGTTATTTATCTGATTACATGATTTAAAATTCTGAGCTTAAGGTTATGTGTCAAATCCCGTCCATGAGCTGGGCACGGTGGCTCACACGTGTGATCCCAGCACTTTGGAAGGCTGAGGGGGAGGATTGATTAAGCCTAGGAGGCCAAGGCTGCGGTGAACTGTGTTCACACCACTGCACTCCAGCCTGGGCAACAGAGCAAGACCCTGTCTCAAAAAAAAAAAAATCCAGTCCATGTCCATCTCTTCTTAGCTGCTAATTCAATTTGAGGTTAGACACAGTGGACAAGGACAAGTATGGTGAGAGTCCTGTGGTTTTTTTTTTCACTAGCCTCCTTTCCATATAGGCCTCTGTTCCTCCTCTTCTAGGGTCTTTCCCAGCTCTTGCCTCCTGGTGGTTGTAGTATCCTGGGTGTTAGGAGACTGGATTCCAGACACATTCCCCACAGAAAGATAGCAGGACCTGGGAAGATCTTTTTCTTTCTTTTGCTGGTTTCCTCTTGTTTGCAAGAGGGTTGAAAAGGATGGTGTCTAAAATCCTGTTGTTTTTCTGGGTTGTATTAACCCAGGCCGTGATGATAAGACCCTGCTCTGAATTCACGACATGTACTTATACAACAGCAATTTAATATTTCTCCTTATTCTATGGAATGGCTAGGAAGCTCTGCTGGTCTTGGTTGGATGGTTTTTTGTTTGATTTTTCTGAGACAGGGTCTCGCTCTGTCACCCAGGCTGGAGCACAGTGGTGCCATCAGCTCACTGCAACCTCCACTTCCCAGGCTCAAACAATTCTCTTGCCTCACCCTCGCAAGTAGCTAGAACTACAGACGCATGCTACTGTGCCCAGCTAATTTTTGTATTTTTAGTAGAGATGGGGTTTCACCATGTTGCCCAGGCTTGTCTCAAACTCCTGAGCTCAAGTGATCCACTCGCCTTGGTCTTCCAAAGTGCTGGGATTACAGGCGTGAGCCACTGCACTCGGCCGATTTTTCTTAAGGTCTCACCTGGGTTCACTTGTGTGGCTGAATTCAGCTGTTGGGTTGGCAGGGGCTGGATGCAGTTACGACAGAGGGTCTGTTTCTTTAAGTAACTACCCTTCATCATCAGAGGGCCAGACCAGCTCCTTCACAGTGCTCCAAAAGAGCAAGCCATGATGCCCAAGCATTTTATCCAGCCTCTGCTTTCTTCAGATTTGCTCATGTCCTACTGGCCAAAGCAAGTTACATGGCCAGGTCTAATGTCAGTATGAAAGGGGCCCTCCACAAAAGTGTGAACCTGTAAGGTATGACTTGTGAGGGTCACTAATGTAATAGTCACCACAACCTCCATGCTAAGTTACCTGTACTCTCCAGTGAGGATTTCCCAGGGTGGTTTTGTTCATAATCTTCTCATAGAATTATTTGGAACTATCATCAGTTTAATATGTTCATGATGTGTTTCACTGGGACCATACAAGTTTTGATTCGCAGAGTTGGGAGGCCTGGGTAGATACTGAATCAGACTAAGTTTAATCACAAAAATTATTCTTACCTAAGTCTGATCTTATGTTTTCAAGATAGCATTGTAAAATTCAGAGTATGGTGCCCCCTTTGAGACCTCTCCTGTTTTTGTAAATGGAAGCATTTGAGAATACTATGTGGTAATAGTTTTATTAAAACTACTTCAGATATTCTGGACTTTCATGTTAGTCTAGATGTGGAATAATAAAAATTAGCAATGAATCTGTTATCTATGAGAATATTTAAATTTCTATTACAACAGTTGAATATAATGTTTAATAATTTGTGTTGGGGGGATTATGTGTTTTGTTTGTTTTTTTTTTTTTTTAGCTCTTCAGAGAAGTAAGAATAATGAAGATTTTAAACCATCCCAATATAGGTACTTTCTGCTTTTTTAAATACTTTTAGATCTAAATGCATTCTTGAAATTATGTCATAAGGCTAAACACATATTCTAGAAATGGTAGAGTACACGTTTAGTAAAATAAATATACAAGTTGTTAATCATTTGCGTTAGCTTTTTGAAATTACTGAGACAGGTTAAAAGCTTAGGTATTAAATGCCGAATGTAAAGCTTTACTGTAGTGGAAACATCTGTAATCTGATTCTGATTTTCAAATATATTGGAAAATATAATTGTATTGCATGAGTAGATAGAAGGGAATTATAAGAAGTCAGAATTAACATTTTCAAAGGGGCTGGGCACAGTGGCTCATGCCTGTAATCCCAGTACTTTGGGAAGCCAAGGCAGGAGGGTTGCTCAAGGTCAGGAGTTTGAGACCAGCCTAAGCAACAGAGTGACACCATCTCTACAAAAAAAAAAAAAGTAATAATAATAATAAACTTAAAAAATTTTTTTAAAGAATATTTCAGCTGGGCACAGTGGCTCAGACCTGTAATCCCAGCACTTTGGGAGGCCAAGGTGGGCGGATCACCTGAGGTCAGGAGTTCGAGACCAGCCTAACCAACATAAGAAAACCCATCTCTACTAAAGATACAAAAATTAGCCAGGTGTAGTGGCATGTGCCTGTAATCTCAGGAAGGCTGAGGCAGAAAAATCGCTTGACCTCGGGAAGTGGAGGTTGCAGTGAGCTGAGATGGTGCCATTGCACTCCAGCCTGGGTAACAAAAACGACACTTCATCTCAAAAAAAAAAAAAAGATTTTTTCAAGGATCCGATACTTTTGGCTGTGACTGTGTCCAAAGAAAATACTTATATATGGAATCATATTTAAAAGATGGAATACTTGCTATCTAATGGAATGTTGATAGGAATTAATTTTATAAATCAAAGATTTGTTTTATGGGTCCTCTATGCGCACAACTCTGTGCCAGGTGCCAGCAGGTGTGTTTAAAGATGAGGAAGGGACATGGTCCTACCCTTACAGTAATTGTGGGAACAAGAAGAGAGTAAGAAAATGACTTAATACTGATCCTGCTCTATATACATCCCAATGAAAACTTTTGATCCCATATACATTGTAATAGGGCTTATAAAAAATTACATAACTGCTTTTTTGTACAGTGATAGCTCATATAACCTAAAAATAACATTTCAACAATGAAATCACACTTAAGACAGCCCAGAATCAGTTTACTGTCAACATCAGTTTTAGGAAATGAAAGGGTTGATGTTTAGTATCAAGGATAGCCTATCAAGAACGCATCAGGCGCAAGAATAGAAGAGTAACACAGAACCACCACAGGAAGAAAGAAGCTTTTACAGAGAGCTTTTTTAACAAAAGGCTTATGCCCGATTTTATCAGATGCAAGCCAGCATTACTTTAAAGGTGTTCTTGTTTCATATACTACTAAGAGAAATGCTAGCAAGCCTTCATCCTGATATCAGGGATATTAACTAAAAAATCAGTATCAATAAGTATGATTGAAGAAAAAACACTGAACAACTTCAAAGTTGGATTTAAGAAAAAAAAGAAAAAATCACAAGGACTATAATAGTGGGAAGAAAATCTTGTTTCCTTGATTTTCATTTCAATCCTTTGGGGCTAGCTAGCCAATTCTGGATTTCAAATTCCAACTTTTCACACCCACCCCCCTGCCGCTCCAAAAATCTTTATTACTGTTGCCTAGAACTAGCTAACGTAAACATATTTATTTTATCTTTTAATTACTTAAATTGTGCCCTGATTAGAGTTTTGTACTTACAACTTATGTATCTTTGATAATAAATTGAAATTTTAAAAAATTCTTACTGCCTTAAAATAGTTTTCCCACAAGACCCAAATTTTCATTGGAATCTTAGAAGGGTTTTATTTTTATGCAGTTTACCAACACATATGCCTTAACTTTCTGGAGAGGCTTTTCTTCACAGTCTAAACATATCAGAGTCTAGGGAGTGGTATGATAGCTTTATTCATCATTTCATCAAACATTTACTGACATCTATGTTAGGCACTTTGTTTGGCCTGATACTTTATTAAAGCCTCAGAAAATTGCCTGAAATATAAAGCACTAACATATTCTCCCCCATTTTTGGGTAAACTTAATTTTAAAGTAAATATTAACAAAATAAAGTAGATACATGTAATGGTGATTTGATAGCTTCAGAGATTTACTCTAGTTTCATTTTTAAAATGTGTGTGTGTGTGTATGTATTTTTGTTTCTCTTTTTTTTCCTTTTTTTTTGAGACCTAACCCTAACCCTAACTCTGTTGTCCAGGCTAGAGTGCAGTGGCATGACCTCAGCTCACTGCAACCTCCACCTCCCTGACTCAAGCCATTCTCCCACCTCAGCCTCCCAAGTAGCTGGGACTAGAAGCACATGCCACCACACCCAACTAATTTTTGGCATTTTTTTGTAAAGAGGGGATTTTGCCGTGTTACCCAGCTGGTGTCCAACTCCTCAGCAGAAGCAATCCACCCGCCGCCTCCATATAATCCCATGCTGGGATTACAGGCATAAGCCATCGCACCCAGCTAAGAATGTATATATTTCTAATTGATAGGGTTTTATAAATTAGTAGTAATAGAAATATTTCCATCTGTAACAAAGACTGCTCCAGGAAAAATCACCCTTACCTACTGAAAATCATTCTTATAAAAAAGGGTTTTTTCCCCCTCAATCAATTGCAGTATAATCCCTCTACTTCTTTCCATCTTTGGCATCAGAAAAGAAACAAAGGAACCTTGTTCTCTGAGAGTTGTCTTAAATTTCCCAAGCAATAAAGTTCTGAAATAGAATTATATCCTTAAAACTGTAATGGTAAGCGACTAGATTTGCATTTGTGGGAGCAGAGTAGAACTGAGCAGTTGCTGCAGGCTGACCACTTTTCCTGAGGTGCTGGGAAGGCAGCTAGCCAACACAGACATGGTGAAGGACAGTGAGGACAACAGAGGAAGTGAGCTCAGATACACCTTGCTGGACTGCTGAGCACTCAGAAATCATCTTTGTTTTTATGGAATTCCATGCTTTTATAGACTCTCTTCTGTTGTTGTGATATTTGATAAAATTCTCTAAAGGCATTTTTTAGAGGGCCAGCTATTAAAACCTTTAACAGGGAAAAGGTTGCTTTTCATAGTTATGGTTTATATGTGTATGGTTTGTGCATACAGACATTTGTCTCTTTTTCTTCTGTATCCTCTCCCCTCCCCCAGTGAAGTTATTCGAAGTCATTGAAACTGAAAAAACACTCTACCTAATCATGGAATATGCAAGTGGAGGTAAGAACATTTGTGTGTGTGTGTGTGTGTAGTGATTTTCTTTCTTTCTCATTTTAAAAAAATACACAACTACACTGCCTATATGGATCATTGTGAAGGTTTCATTTAACAACCAGAGCCATAATACACTAGGATGAGAATCAGAAAAGCTGACTCTTAGCAGTTCTAGGAGTTGCCGTGAAGTGTTTCACTATTAGCACTGTTAATTGATAATATCTAAATACCTGGATAGTTTTTGTGGTAAAACATACCATAAAATTATCATTATAATCATTTTCAGGTGTACAGTTAAGTGGCATTAGCACATTCACATTGCCCTCACCACCACCCATGTCCAGAATGTTTTCATTTTCCAGTGCAAAACTCTGTACCCGCTAAACACTAACTCCCCATTTCTCCTTCTCCCAGTGTTTGGCAACCATTCTCCTTTCTGTCTCTATGAACTTGACTACTCTTGGAACGTCATACAGGTGGAATTATTCAGGATTTGTCTTTTTGTGTCTGGCTGATTTCATGCAGCATAATTTCTTAGAGGTTCCTCCATGCTGTAGCATGTGTCAGAATTTCATTCCTTTTTAGGAATACTCCATTGTGTGTGTGCGACACACACTCCACATTTTGTTTATCTCGAGTATGTGGCTATTTAAATGTATGAATGCATTAGTCTGTTTAAAACAAATGTGTGCTCTGGTTTAGATGCTTTTCTTGATCAGATTTTAATGTCATTGGTGTCTGTCTTCCCCAAGGCCAGAAATGATGGTTACAGTACGTATCACTAGATTTTCCTTAAAATAAAGATTAAGGACTACTGATTGTTTGCCTACAGTGTTGTAAAAATGTAGACGTTTTCTGAAATGCATGTTTATAGCTACTATCTTTGATAATGATTCTTATTTTATGGTTGAGATTGGGCTGGGTTTGTGGTGTGAGACCACACGTGAGTTTCATTGTCTGTGAAGAGCAGAAGAAGCTTTCTTGCTCACCTTTTTGTGTCACCTGCCTTTAGCACAGTGCCTGGCACACAGCAGATACTCAGTAGATAAGAATTAGACTGCATTTATGAATTATAAACTACTGAGCACTCATTCTGTTAAACTCTATGGCAGTTTTATCATTAGCACTTCAATCCATGTTATAAAACCTGAAGATAGAAAACTGGATTATAATCTCATTTTAGTGAGTTAACCATTGAATAAAAAGATTGTAAACCTGTTGTGGGAAACAATGAGTTGTAGTAAGCATACCTCTGACACCACTTTCTTACACTCCTAATTCATTATTAGTTGTATACTTTATACTTTGTGTGTATGTAGTTTGGGAACTTAGTTGGGATTTTCAGAACTTCAGGAGTAGTAGGGGAAGGTTAATCTCAGGACCAAACAGGAGTTTGAGAGCAGCCTGACCAATATGGTGAAAGCCCATCTCTACTAAAAACACACAAAAAATTAGCCAGGCATTGTGGCTTGCGCCTGTAGTCCCAGCTACTTGGGAGGCTGAGAAAGGAGAATTGCTTGAACCCAGGAGGTGGAGGTTACAGTGAGCTGAGATCGCGCCCTTGCACTTGAGCCTGGGCAACAAAGAGCAAAACTCTTGTCAGTCAGTCAATCAATATCCGAACCAAAAAGCTTTATGGAGTTCTAATACTTTCTACTCATCTTATGGACAAACAACCCAGAGTAATGTTCACAGCCTTCTCATTGTGCAGCCTCTGCAGTGTACAAGGTGCCTTCTCTTAGCAGATCTCCTTTGACTTTCACAATGACTCCATGCTGTGGCCAGGCACTGAGTGATGGGCTTTTTACCCCTGAGGAAATGGAGGCTGGAAGGTCTCACTGTGGACACTCTGGGCCTGGACCCCCGGCACTCCGACAGCAGATAGCCTTTCTAGTTGGTCGTTCATGGCTTTCTGTTCCCATCTACTTTAGGTACCCAGGTCACAGAGATTACCCATATAGGGGCAAGACAGAAACATCTGAGACGCATCCAGGTTTAGTAGAAAGAGGATAGGCTCTGGAAAAGACAGACATGGAGTGAATCCAGCCAGAGGCCCTCGTTGGCCATGTGACCTGTAACATGCGCTGAGCTGAGTGTCACAGTGAGCATAGTAACCTCCTCTGAGGGCTCAGTGCACTTAGCAGCCTTGTAACAGCATTTAGTCCAAGGTGGTGGTTCCGTATTACCTTGGGCTTTTTTTTTTTTTTTTTTTTTTTTTTTTTTTATTGGATCTCGCTCCATTGCCCAGGCTGGAGTGCAATGGTGCCATCTCAGCTCACTGCAACCTCTGCTTCCTGGGTTCAAGCAATTCTCCTGCCTTAGCTTCCCAAGTAGCTGGGACTATAGGTGCACATCACACCTGGCTAATTTTTGTAATTTTGGTAGACACGAGGTTTCACCACATTGGCCAGGCTGGTCTCGAACTCCTGACCTCAAGTGATCCACCTGCCTCGGCCTCCCAAAGTGCTGGGATTATAGGTGTGAGCCACAGCACCTGGCCTCATTAACAGTGTTTTGTTGAGTTTATTAAAACAATTTCCGGGACATATGTTTTATTGTTGATTGTGAAAAGTTTCAGTAAATTGGCCACTCATTCCACCATTGTATCTCCCCACCCCCTAGCCTGTTGCCTTTTGATTTGGTAGATTCATAGAATTTTAGAATTGAAAAGAATCTTAGAAATTACGTAGGGCAGCTGTCTAATTTTTACAGACGAAACCAAAGCTCAGAAAGTTTGTTTTATGCCGAGGGGTCCATAGCGAGTTAGTTTCAGGACCTGAATTAGAACTAAGGGCTTTCTGAACTGTCCTGTCAGTGTCCTTCCATCCAGCCACCTGTTTCCTGCCTGGGCAGGAGAGCCACCTTTGCTTCTTGCTTTTTTTTTTCTCTTACAAATAGCCTTAGTGTTTTTAAGTTCAGCAGCTTAATCTGAATGTTAATACATTTTTAATAAGGAAAAAAAGATCTGGATTGAATTCCTAGTTGAAGAGTTGAACTCCTGAATTATGATTTAGTAATTATGTGTGTAATATATTGTTCCAGAAATCTCTTAAGAGGTTTATATTGAATTCAAATTTAGAAAAAAAAAATTATATTGACAGACTTGGATGTTATCTGTGTTAATCTACAACAGATGGTGGGATTAATCTTTTAATTTTTTTAAGTAAAAACTTCTATATTATACTCATGTTTAGTTGTTTTTGCTTATCAACCACTTGTTTTGACATTGCGTGCTTTTCTGCAAATAGAAAGGTCATTCGTGTAGAAAATGCTGATACTTTACTGAGCTGGCATTTAATTTCATACATAATTCATCATAGTTAAGTGAATTTGTGCCATGTAAACTTGTCATGTAATGCCTTTTAAAAGATAATTATGCAGGCCAGGCGCAGTGACTCACACCTGTAATCCCAGCACTTTGGGAGGCCAAGGCGGGCAGATCACTTGAGGCCTGGAGTTCGAGACCAGCCTGGCGAAACCCCTGTCTCTACTAAAAATAACAAAAATTAGCCAGGTGTGGTGGTGTGCACCTGTAATCCCAGCTACTTGGGAGGCTGAGGCATGAGAATTGCTTGAACCTGGGAAGCAGAGGTTGTAGTGAGCCAAGATCGGGCCACTGGACTCCAGCCTGGGCGACAGAGCTTGACTCTCTCTCTCAAAAAAAGAGATCATTATACAATCAAGTGATAACATGAAAATATTTATGTCTACTCATTATTTAAAATGTATTCTTTCAGAGTTAGGGTTAAGAGTTTCAAAGTCAGAGATAAATGTGTAATTCCTAATGACTTTCAGGTTTCAAAATATTTTGGTTGGATATTTTCACTAAGCTGATGGAGATGTTCCTTATTTGTATGAAGTAAAAATGTTTCTTTCCTGAAAACACTTTATATCTAATTTTCTAAATTAGTATTCTTTTTTGTTTATTTCAGAGGTGGTGATTCTTTATTCTATATTGATAACCAGTTGACAGTGCTGATAATACGTTCCTTGAAGTGTCACCTTTCTTCCCCAAGGAGTTAGTTGTGTGAACAGCCACCAAGCTGTGCATCAGCTAGTTGCTGTTGGCTTCGCCTCCATTGTATCCTGAGCTCCCACTTCTCACCACCACTGCGCTTCCCACTCTGGTCCCCGTCATTTTCATTATTGGTTTGCTTATTGCACTGATCTCCCAGTTGGTCTTCCTGTCCCTTCCCTTCATTGGAAGCCTCTCTCCTGCTACCAGCCAGTGATCCTTTTAAGAGGTCAGTTATTTCATCTCCTCTGCCTCTTATCTTCCTGATGGTAGAGCCAGAGTCCTCACAACAGCCTGCAGGACTCTTCCTGGCCTCATGAACTATCTGTCTTCCCCTCATTCACACTTGTCCAGCCGTGTGGCCTTCTTGCTGTTTCTGTTATTACTGTAGAATCTTACCCCAGATAGCTACATTGTCCACACCCTCAAGTACTCAGCAAAACACAACTGTGTGCACGCACAGGCTTATTTGTCTGTCTCTTTCTCCTGCTTTTTCTCCACAGCACTTGCTGTCCTCTGATACAATATATATTTATTCATTTATTGTCCCTCTCCCCCCACTAGAATGTAAACTTTGTGAGGAAAAAGATCTTGTTGTGTTCACTGCTACATTTCCCCAGAGCCTACCTAGAACAGTGCCTTGGAATTAGTGGAATTCAGTAAATGTTTGTTGAGTGAATAAATATATTCAGGAAATGCTTTGTTGTCATAATCCTGCAGTGAGGGTGTCCTCTTCTAACAGTAATAACTTCATCCATTTTAGTTTTCTATTTTCATTTCTTAGTTTTTATTAAAGCATATTGAAAACACCCTTTAAAATAAGAGTTATATAATTTAGGCATAGGGAATTTAGTTTTAAGGCTTTTTTCCAGCTTAAAGATTTGTTGGTGAATTTAAATACCTGCAGTTAAACTTAAAGCCAGCTTAGTTCAGATTCTACATATTTCTGGCTAACTTTATATTTAAAAACTAGTGCATTGCTAAAAGTGAAACATAATTTATGGGAAAATTAATGCTCAGAAGAAGGGCTTCTGCTTACTTTTATTTCTCTCACTTATAGGTGAAGTATTCGACTATTTGGTTGCACATGGCAGAATGAAGGAAAAAGAAGCAAGAGCTAAATTTAGACAGGTATGAGTTAATGTGTCTTTACTTTGTTAATTTGATAATTTATCTCACTTAAACCCTAAAGCAAACAAGTGTTTGCCTCCATAAGTGCTTTTAAGGCTGTTGGATGGCAGGGGTTGGCCATTCAATTTGACAAAAATTTAGTACCTTTCATACCTAAGGCACTGTGCTGGAGGCAGCCAGGGTTCTATTCCTAGCTTTGTAATGGGAGCATTAGTCTTTCACTTTACCTTCCCTCTCAACAATTGAGCCTTAAAAATCTAGAGCCTTTCAAAAACACCTGTGATTACATTAATTAAAACCATTTCAGGGTTTTTAGCAAGTGTCAGAACCCCAAAATTCATTATTAGCTTTGTCTGATATAAACCAAGATCAAATGTAACTCAACCTGCTAATTGGCAACTTCTTGCTTTGTTTTTACTCTGCTTTTTAAAGAGACATGGGTTTTAATAAGCAGGTTTTAAGCATATGTGTTACTTAACTCTCCTGTCTTTATCAATAATAATTACTGTTATTGACTGACCATGCCACACACTGGGACAAGTACTTTACCTGCATTCATGTAAATCTTACAGTCGCCTTGTGAATTAAGAACTGTTACACCCATTTGCTAAAATAAGACAACGGAAGATTAAATAAGTTGTCCAGAATTGCCTTTCTTCCCCTTTACCCCTTATTGTGGAGAACAGAATCTTGGTATATTTCCCAGGCAGGTCCCAGAATTGCCTTTCAAGTAGGAGACCTGCCACAGACTCAAGAGTCCCAAACCCTCTGACTCCAAAACTCAGATTTGCAGTCATCACTGTGCTATTATTTAGACTGAGAATCAGCAAACTTCTGTAAAGGGCTAGATAGTGAACATTTGAGGCTTTGTGGGCCACACTGTCTCTGTCACAACTATTTAACTCTTCTGTTGTGGCTTAGAAGCAACTGTAGGCTGGGCACAGTGGCTCACACCTGTAATCCCAACACTTTGGGAGGCCGAGGTGAGCAGATCACCTGAAGTCAAGAGTTTGAGACCAGCCTGGCCAACATGGTGAAACCCTGTCTCCGCAAAAATACAAAAATTAGCAGGGCGTGATGGCAGGTGCCTGTAATCCCAGCTACTGGGGAGGCTGAGGTGGGACTATTGCCTGAACCTGGGAAGCAGAAGTTGTAGTGAGCCAAGATCATGCCATTGCACTCCAGCCTGGGCAACAGAATGAGACTCCATCTCAAAAAAAAAAAAAGAAGCAGCAGCAGCTGTAGAGCATACCAAATGAATGAACATGAGTGCGTTCCAACAAAGCTTTATTTACAGAAATAAAGATGGGTCGGATATAGCCAGAGGCCATAATTTGCCAACCCCTGATTTAGATGAAGGAAAGGAGCAGTGCTTCACTGCTTTTAAATTAATTCTATTCTCACAAGGTCTGCAATGAAATGGAATTATAGCCTCATTTCTCTCAGAACCTTTATATTTTGTTTTATTCACATACAAATTGGCACAGCTTTACAGTGTCTCCTTTGATTTGCTTAATCTGAGGTTTACATTTGTAAGTTATTGGACTTATCAAGTTTCTTGTAAATGTTGCTTACATACTAATGGTACTTTGAATTCAAATCTAAAATCAAAGTCAAAATCAACTTTGACTATCATTTAGCTTCTCTAATCCTGTTTTTAAAGCTATAAAAACAAGAAATTAATACTTGATGAAGTCCATAGTTCTTTCCAATTCTAATATCATTTGATTGTGTGGTCTATAAAAGGAAACCCAGATTTTTATTAGAAAAGTCTGTTTGGCCCTTTCCATAACTGTACTCTTAATTTTTACAAATTGGCCACCTAAAAACTAAAATTATTTTGCTTCATGCAACTTAACAGTCCTTTCTACTCAGATGAATCTGACTTACAAACATGTATGTGAAGATGGCTTATTGACTATGAGGAAGAGGTTGGTGTCACCCAGCAAGAGCTTACTAACCTAAATCTTGAGGAAATTACTCCAATTTTTATTGTAAATTCCCTGCAGAAATTCTGAAGCCTTTATTTGAGGAGCCTGTTAATTGGACTAGGAAGAATGGTTTGTTATATATGTGTTTTTACAATTAGCAAATTGATTTAGAGTGCTTTAGAATTGATTTCTTCTCCCATGGTATTTGCCTATGACAACTCCATTAGACTTGGAAGGATATACATGATATTGGTGTTTCCACTTTTCTGTTTCAGTTGCTGTACTTTCTTTTCTTTCTCTTTTCTCTCGTTGTTGAGACGGAGTCTCGCTCTGTTGCTATGGCTGGAGTGCAGTGATGTGATCTCAGCTCACTGCAACCTCTGCCTCCCATGTTCAAGCAGTTCTGCCTCAGCTTCACTAGTTGCTGGGATTATAGTTGTGCACCACCAGGCAGGCTTTTTTATTTTCTTTTTTTAATTTTAGTAGAGACGGGGTTTCACCCGGTTGGCCAGGCTGGTATCAAACTCCTGACCTCAAGTGATCCGCCCTCCTCAGCCTCCCAAAGTGCTGGAATTACAGATGTGAGCCACTGCACCCAGCCTCAATTTCTGTGCTTTCTAGGAGCTTATAAGTCATCATTACTTTAACTAAGTAAAAAAAGTTTTTCTACTTATGACAGAAAGGAAGGTATGCCACACACAAAGTATACTGTGTGATCCTTTTCCATATTCATCACCAGATGGGTTTTCCTCTTCCTACTTCCTTCACCATGCCCATCCTAGTTACTGCTTATGACATTTTAAATTTTTGGTTGGGCTCTTGTTCTCTTCAGAGAACAATAATAGATTTCCAGCTCCATCTTTTTTACTTACCTCTTTCTTGGTTGGCTGGTGATGTTGATTCTTTGACCCTCTTTCATGTATGATTGAAAGTGAATTAGGCTAGCATTCATAGTTTAACCTGGATAATGTCTGGTAGAAATCACCATTTCTAGCTTCTAACAGAATGCAGAAAAAGCTGTTAAGTTCAAGTTGAGTCTTTTCAGCTTATTGTGGCATCAGGTTAGCTTTGAGCTGTTTTGGAGCCAGAGAAAGAGAGAAGTTATTTGATCTCTTTGAGAAAGGACAGGAAATCATCAAATCTGATTCAAAAGCAGAATTTGAAAATAACCTATAAGAGAAATCGCAATATGAGGAAAAACTAATATAAATTCTGAATGAGAAAAGGGAAAAGATTAAATAAAATTTATCTGTGTCCTAGGTGACAGAGCTATTACTTTGTTTTGTGAAAACAAAGCTATTTTACTTTTCCAGTTTTCATGCTGACAGAATAGAACAATCGTGATAAATCCAAAGTAACAGGTGCTCTAAAACGCATATCTTGGCATTGGAATTTTTGTACTTTTAGTTAATCGTGAGTGGGTCTGATATTCTGAGTGTTAATTTTAAATAATGAAGCTGCTTAGCAAAGTGCTGATTTTTGTTATCATCTCATCCTAACCCCAGTTCACCTTTTCTTTGCTGCTTATTTTGAAGCAAAATATTGTACAGCCCTCTCTGAGATTTTGTCTCTGTGGGTGGGTCCGTGGGGCTTACAGTTGGGAGTTGATGATGATTTGGAGGAACCAACAGTATTTTTATTATACCTCAATTTTGTGTGTGTGTAATCATATGCATCTAAATATACATGCAGAATACCAAAGAAAAGACTAGATGCAAGTACAACAAAATAACAAGAGATGTTACCTCTAGTTAGTGGTAATACAGGAATATATTTCCATAGACTTTTCTCTATTTCCTAAAATTTCTACAATGAGCATATAAAGCTTTAATATTAGAAGACTTTTTTTAAGTGACCAGTAAAACAGTTGTTTAATCATAGTCATGATTGCAAGTTGACTAAATAAAAGCATACTATTTGCTGAAAGTGGGAGGAATTCTTAACAGTGCACATAGTGATTTTCATAGTTCACATACATTACAGCATTCATTCCTCCATTTTAATAAAGGAAGAGGAAACTGACCCTCAGAGAAGTTAACTAGCTTTTGCTCCCCATGGATCCACATCAGTTAGAAGGAAGACTGTTGCAGGGAGCACACTGGGAAGAGCATTTACAAAAGAAAACCAACTTGGATTAACACCTGGGTATGGGTAACTCTACTGCTGGTTTGGTTTGGAGTTGACTCCATGGGTATGGAAAGGTTGCAGCAGGCTGGGCGCAGTGGCTCATGCCTGTAATCCTAGCACTTTGGGAGGCCAACACGGGCAGATCACCTGAGGTTAGGAGTTCAAGACCAGCCTGGCCAACGTGGTAAAACCCCGTCTCTACTAAAAATACAGAATTAGCTGGGCATGTGGCACACACTTGTAATCCCAGCTGCTCGGGAGGCTGAGACAGGAGAACTGCTTGAACCCAGGAAGCAGGAGGTTGCAGTGAGCCAAGATTGTGCCATTGCACTTCAGCCTGGGCAACAGAGCGAGACTCTGTCTCAAGGAAAAAAAAAAAGGGTACACCAGAGCCATCTGGGCCTAGGGGCAGCCAGGGTCCATTAGATCAGGCGATTTGTTGGGTCCTGGCACTACACTCTAAATGGAATGCCAATGGATAGGGTACAAAAAGAGACTTCAGTTAAAATGGTAGAAAACAGAAGAATATCCTCACCTATTTCGTTTTGCCCCATCCCTAAATTTCTCCAGACTGGAAAGTTCAAGGCATAGGAAAATTGTTTTTAGAAATCCACACAGACATTCAAGTACATACTGAGTATTCTGTGTGTGTGAACATTAACAAAGTTATTTTCATCTTAATTATGAATCTACACCAGTGATGACTGACTCTGCGTCTCTCCTGTTCAGATCGTGTCTGCAGTTCAATACTGCCATCAGAAACGGATCGTACATCGAGACCTCAAGGTGAGTAGAAGTGCCTCACTCAGCGTATGCTCTGTCTATATGCAGTTCTCTCAGTGGTCATTACACAAATGAGGTGTAGATTCGACTTATTAAAATTTTTTTAAAATTTCATAATCATTGAATCCTCTTAAGTTATAGGAAAGAGCATTAAAATTTTTTTTAAAGGTAAAGTTTGTTGAAAGTATTTTACATTTCAGTTCAGGTGACTGGTGGTTGATTTCTGGAGGACAGTCATCACACAGCCAAACAAATGGGGGCCTCCAGAAATGTGTGGTTGTCCCCACAGCATCCCCAGTGCCACCTGGCATTCTTTTCTGCTACTTTCATTAGTTCTCTCCCATTAACAGCAGTGCCTGTTTGAGACCTCTTTCAAGGTCCTCAACCTCTGCCCTCACTCTGGCATAGGACGAGGTTTCATGTCTCACAGAGAAAACAGAAACACCAGGCAGAAACTCCCTCAGTTTCTACCAGGCCCTTAGACATAGCTGCACTTACCCCCATCCATGACTTCTGTCCTCCTGTTACAGGAAAGTGACGTGCCTCTGCTCTGAGTTCTGGGTCCTGATTCCCTCTGGGGACTGTGCTCTGTCTGATGCCTCTTTTCTCTCCATTTGTTTATTCACTCCTCTTCTCTACTGGTTTTTCACCAGCAGCATTTACTCATGCTCAAGTCTATATGCCTTTTTTTTTTTTTTTTTTTAAAGACAGGGTTTCATCATGTTGGTCAGGCTGGTCTTGAACTCCCGACCTCAGGTGATCTGCCCGCCTTGGCCTCTAAAGTGCTTGGATTACAGGCGGGAGCCACCACGCCCGGCCCTTTTTTTTTTTTTTTTTTAAATTAAAAAACCACCCGTGTTCCCTTTCCAGATACATCCTTTTTCTCTCTTCTCCTTCATAGCCATATTCTTCTAAACATTTCCTCGCTCTCCCTTCATGTGGTTTTTCATATTCATTCTCTGAGCTGCAGTGGCCAACTGTATGCTGATGGCTCTGAATTCATTCCTGCAGCCACAGCACTCTTCTTGGATCCAGGACCCAGCTGAGCAAAGGGTATCTTCACATAAGCATTCCTTGGGTGCAGCAGGTTCAAAGCCTAAATTTTTCCTTCCTAAACATGAATGTTCACTTCTCATTCAAGTGACTGATGTCCCTTAGGTGCATTACCTACTCAGTCACCAGGCCCTTTTGCCGTTGTGTCCCAGATATCTCTTAAGCTCATTCTTTTCTGTCTGTTACATATCCAAGGCCAGACCACTATTATCTCAGGCAATTACGACACTGCCTTCTTACCTGTTCTTCTCTGCTTCTAGTTTTGCCTCTTCCTCCCATGTATGTTTTCTACACTGCACCCAGAATGGTCTTTTAAGGAAACACAAATAAGATGGTCATTTCTCTGCTTGAACAACTCTTCAGTGGCTTCCTGTTGCTCTTCGGATGAAAACCCAAACTCTCAAGTGCAGTCCTTTGTTATGAAGCCCTGACCGTCTCCCCAGCCCTCTCTACACATCTGTCTCCCACACGCTGTCTTTCAGTTTCTTGGTGAAACATACTATGTCTCAAATGGGTGCTCAGACTCTTTATTCTGCCTGAAATACCCCTCATCAACACATCCCATTGTAATCAGATGCACCTTCTGGTGCTTTCATTTCTCTTCATCTGGGAAGCGGTCCACTCCTTTCAGTGCCAACCTACATCTCCCAGTGCGTCTTCAGTGATAGCACTTGTGTCTCAGGACAGCTGCTTATGTTTCTGCCTCTTTCCTTCTAAACTGTGAGCTGTTGAGGGCAGGGTTTTATCGGTCTTGTTCATCATTATCCATCCAGACACTAATACAGCATCTGCTGTGGAGTAGCCACATAGGAAATGTTTGTTAAAATAAAGTGACTGTGATTTCTTTTTTTTTTTTTTTTTTTTTTGGAGACAAGAGTTTCACTCTGTGCAGTGGCGCCATCTCAGCTCACTGCAACCTCCATCTCCCGGGTTCAAGCAATTCTCCTGCCTCAGCCTCTCAAGTATTTGAAATTACAGGCGCCTGCCACCACACCCAGCTAATTTTTTGTATTTTTATTAGAGATGGGGTTTCACCATGTTGGCCAGACTGGTATCAAACTCCTGGCATCAGGTGATGCACCCACCTTGGCCCCCGAAAGTGCTGGGATCACAGGCGTGAACCACCGCACCCAACCGTGATTTGTCTCTTGAATGAGGTTTGGGATTCTCCCCTTTTCATTTAACAGCCATTTCATAGCTATTTAGCGGTTTTTATGAAATACTCCTTTTTAAAAAAGTTATTTTTTGAGACAGGGTTTTACTCTGTCACCCAGGCTGGAGTGCAGTGGCACAATCATAGCTCACTGCAGCCTCAAACTCCCAGGCTTAAGAGATATTCCTCCCTCAGCCTTCTAAATAGCTTGGATTGCAGATGTTACCCAGCTAATTTTTAAAAAAATTTTTGTAGAGAAGGAATCTCTCTGTGTTGCCCTAACTGATCTCAAACTCCTGGGCTCAAGTGAGCCACTGTACCTGCCCCTGCCCCTACCCCTGCCACATATTATTTTTGTTTTTTGTTTTTTGTTTTTGAGATGGGATATCACTCTGTAGCCCAGGCTGGAGTGCAGTGGTACAATTTCAGCTCACTGCAACCTCTGCCTCCTGGGTTCAAGAGATTCTCCTGCCTCAGCCTCCCGAGTAGCTGGGATTACAGATGTGCACCACCATGCCCAGCTAATTTTTGTATTTTAATTAGAGACAGGTTTTCACCATCTTGGCCAGGCTGGTCTCAAACTCCTGGCCTCAGGTGAGCTACCCACCTCTGCTTCCCAAAATGTTGGGATTACAGGCGTCAGCCACTGTGCCTGGCCCACATATTATTATTCTTAATTGAAAAACTTGTCAAGGCTTTTCTCAACCTTGGGACACTGATGTTTACATTAGTGATAGAATTAATCTATACTTCATGCCTGTTATTATTAATGTTATAAAATAAGGAGTTTTCATTTGTCTCCTGTTTTTTTCTCTAGAAAGAATGTTTTCACATTAATTAGGAGGTAACTTTATATCATTACAAAGAGCTTTTCTGAAAATGCCTAATCCTGTCATATTTCTAATTCTGTTTTGGTTAAATTTCATTTTTATCTTGATGTTTTCCTTCTAGGCTGAAAATCTATTGTTAGATGCCGATATGAACATTAAAATAGCAGATTTCGGTTTTAGCAATGAATTTACTGTTGGCAGTAAACTCGACACATTTTGTGGCAGTCCGCCGTACGCAGCACCGGAGCTCTTCCAGGGCAAGAAATACGACGGGCCAGAAGTGGATGTGTGGAGTCTGGGGGTCATTTTATACACATTAGTCAGTGGCTCACTTCCCTTTGATGGGCAAAACCTAAAGGTATAAGAAGCAGTTGCATCCATGTACTTCACAAAACTAAAAGAAGTTTCCTAATATTACATGGCTTCATATCTTTAACATTATATCAGTGTGGGGGCTTCAGGGTTTTTCTTGTTGTGTTTTGTTAATTAAACCTAAAGGTTGACTCACTAGTTTTCTTTCCTCTCTACCTCCCCAAAGGAACTGAGAGAGAGAGTATTAAGAGGGAAATACAGAATTCCCTTCTACATGTCTACAGACTGTGAAAACCTTCTCAAACGTTTCCTGGTGCTAAATCCAATTAAACGCGGCACTCTAGAGGTAATCACGTAGGTGGAAACAAGCAACAACTTTGGAGAGTCTTTAGAGTGGCCTTAGAACTTTGCTTGATTATATGCCATACTGGATACATCCTGCTGCTTTGTAAGCAGGAATTGAAACATTAAAAAAAATTTGAGTTTATGCTTTGAACAATAGTCAATGAAATGTTGAAAATAAATTTTTCTAAATATGACAGTTATCAGAATATTTTATTTTACTCTGCTAATGAACAGTTTACCTTTTTTAGCAAATCATGAAGGACAGGTGGATCAATGCAGGGCATGAAGAAGATGAACTCAAACCGTTTGTTGAACCAGCGTTAGACATCTCAGACCAAAAAAGAATAGGTAATCACTCCGTGCCTGCATGTTCACGTGTATTTGTCGAAGTAACATATTTCTGTTTGGACTCACGTCTGTACCTAAAACGGAAAGTCAAGCACAGGCTATATGAACAGTTGATCTGCTCTGTCATATTTAGGAACATAGCTACCTGCAGTTTCCTGTGATAGCACCGAGTAACTCTGAAACAAGTGCCCATTTATATTAGAAAATGTATGTGATGTGTAATCTTTTAGGTCAAATGAAGAAAATTGTTCTATCCTATAAAAGGATGATTTCTTACCCAAACAAAACACATAAACTGTATTATGTCCTTCTTTTAGATATTATGGTGGGAATGGGATATTCACAAGAAGAAATTCAAGAATCTCTTAGTAAAATGAAATACGATGAAATCACAGCTACATATTTGTTATTGGGGAGAAAATCTTCAGAGGTAAGAGTAATCAGAGAGAAAGAGCTGAAATACCCTTAATTATTAGTTCACATAAACTGTTTTCTTAGTTTTTATCTTTTGAATATTTGTAACATTTGATATATCATTTTTTAGATTTACCTGCAAACAGAAAATCGAAATCCTATGACTATTACAAGCTATTTTAAGTTAACCCTTGATGGATATTAGCGAGGCATGGTGGCTCAATATGTAATCCCAGCACTTTGGGAGGCCAAGGCAGACGGATCAGTTGAGGCCAGGAGTTCAAGACCAGCCTGACTAACATAGCGAAACTCCATCTCTTCTAAAACAAACAAACAAAAAATTAGCCAGGCATTTTGGTGCGCACCTGTAATCTCAGCTACTCAGGAGGCTAAGACAAGAGAATCGCTTGATCCTGCCGGGCGGAGGTTGCAGTAAGCCAAGATAATGACACTACACTCCAGCTTGGGTGACAGAGTGAGACTCTGTCTCCAAAAAAATAAATAAATAAATAAATGCTGGGCGTGGTGGCTCACACCTGTAATCCCAGCACTTTGGGAGGCTGAGGCGGGTGGATCATGAGGTCAGGAGTTCAAGACCAACCTGGCCAACATGGTGAAGCCCTATCTCTACTAAAAATAAAAAAATTAGCCAGGTGTGGTGGTGCGTGCCTGTAATCCCAGCTACTCGAGAGGCTGAAGCAGGAGAATTGCTTGAACCTGGGAGGCGGAGGTTGCAGTGAGCCAAGATCACACTGCTGCACTCCAGCCTGAGCAATAGAGCAAGACTATCTTGGAGTGGGGTAGAGGAAAAAAAGATGGATGTTGTTATAAACCTGGTCTTTCATAAATTAACCTATAGTTATTAATGGTTTAGAAATGACATAAAGCATCAGATGAAGTAAATAGAGCATTTAAAGTTATTTGAGAAAGCCTAGAAAGAAAATGATAAATACATTACCTTTAGTGTCTTTCCAGCAGTCAGAGAACTACTTTTGCTTAAGTTTAGGATTAAAATTTTTGTACATTGTGATTCCTCCTCTCTGAATGAACGGTTTATAAGAGGTCTATATTAATGAGAAGTTTAATTTCCTAATAAGCCATTTGGGTTCGTGTTGTGGTTTGCTCTGTTTTTCTCATTTTCTCTTAGCTGGATGCTAGTGATTCCAGTTCTAGCAGCAATCTTTCACTTGCTAAGGTTAGGCCGAGCAGTGATCTCAACAACAGTACTGGCCAGTCTCCTCACCACAAAGTGCAGAGAAGTGTTTCTTCAAGTCAGAAGCAAAGACGCTACAGTGATCATGGTAAGTTTTGGAGTATTCCAGTGCCTTCTCTTAAGAGTCCAGGCAAGAGATCTAGCACTGGGAAGCATTCTCTTGGTCAGAGCCTGGCTTGATGTTCTTTCTTGGCATTTCTTTCTCTTTTTCTTTTTTGAGACAGAGTCTCGCTCTGTTGCCCAGGCTGGAGTGCAGTGGCACAGTTTTGGCTACTGCAACCTCCACCTCCCAGGTTCAAGCAGTTCTCCTGCCTCAGCCTTCTGAGTAGCTAGGACTACAGGCATGTACCACCATTTCTGGCTAATTTTTGTATTTTTAGTAGAGATGGGGTTTTGCTGTGTTGGCCAGGCTGCTCTCGAACACCTAACCTCAAGTGATCTGCCCACCTCAGCCTCCTGAAGTGCTGGGATTACAGGCATGAGCCACTGTGCCTAGCCAGCTTTTTTTTCTTAGTGTTCCTGCAGGCGCTGGCATGTACTTCAAGCCTCTGATCTTCTTGGTACATTCAGTAGATTTTTGCTGAGTAAGGCCTCAATTGAGTGGAAACCTTACCATTTGCCCGTCTAGAACCTCTGCTTTAATCTGTAGTTTTTCTTTTTTTTTTTTTTAATGGAGATGGGGACTCGCTATGTTGCCCAAGCTGGTCTCAAACTCCCAAGTTCAATTGATGACATGAGCCACCACATCCAGCCCTTAGTCTGTAGTTCTAGTCACTCTCTTCACCTCTGCATTGGATTGACTTTGTAGAATAGTACTGTCCGGTAGAACTTTCTGTGATTATTACAGTTTTGTATCTCTACGCTGTCCAGTCAGGGACACTTGTGGCTATCAAGCACTTGAACTGAGGAAATGATTTTTACCCTTTTTATTTTTATTTATTTTTTCTTGAGATGGAGTTTGGCTCTCATTGCCCAGGCTAGAGTACAATGGCATGATCTCAGCTCACTGCAACCTTAGCCTTCTGGGTTCAAGCAGTTCTCCTGTCTCAGCCTCCTGAATAGCTGGGACTATAGACATGCGCCATCACGCGTATTTTGTATTTTTAGTAGAGGCGGAGTTTCACTGTGTTGGCCAGGCTGATCTAGAACTCCTGACCTCAGGTGATCCACCTACCATAGCCTCCCAGAGTGCTGGGATTGCAGGTGTGAGCCTGTAATTGGCCTAGCCGATTTTTAGTCTTAAAATTTTACTGGCCTGGCGCGATAGGTCATGCCTGTAATCCCAGTACTTTGGGAGGCCAAAGCCAGCAGATCACGAGGTTAGGAGTTCAAGACCAGCCTAACCAACATGGTGAAACCTCATCTCTACTGAAAATAGAAAAATCAGCTGGGCGTGGTGGCACATGCCTGTAATCCCTGCTACCCAGGAGGCTAAGGCAAGAGAATTGCTTGAATCCGGGAGGCGGAGGTTGCAGTGAGCTGAGATTATGCCACTGTATTCCAGCCTGAGCAACAGAATGAGACTCTGTCTCAAAAAAAAAGAAAAAAAATTTTTTTTGCTTAAGTAATATATATGTATAGCCAAATGTGGCCAGTAGCTATCGTATTAGGGCAACCCTAGAGAATATATTGGAACCCCAGTTTTGACTTAATCGGTTTCAATGTTTTACGGTGTCATTCTCATCCATTCTCTTGCTGTTAGTGTGGTTAAGCCACCCTCCCTTTTAAACTTCAGTTATAGAGGCCAATCCTTTATAAGGCATAAGACCCCCAATGGGTAGGCCTACCAAGCTCTACGGTTGTTCTGCCTTGAGGCAGTCCACGCATCAGAGTCCTGAGGCTAGCGTGTGTGTTTACTCCCTCATAACTGTACATGTTAACATTGTAGATATTTCTTTTAATTCTGTCATTCCAGGATTTGGGAACTAAACCTATGTTTGTCTGGTCCTAACTTTTAAAAATATATTCTCATATAGAACCCCCATTCATCTCCTTGGATTTTTTTTGTTGTTGTTTTTGTTTTTGTTTTTTTGAGACAGAGTTTCTCTCTGTTGCCCAGGCTGGAGTGCAAATAACACGATCTCGGCTCACTGCAACCTCTACATCCCGGGTTCAAGCAATTCTTCTGCCTCAGCCTCCCAAGTAGCTGGGACTATAGGTGTGCACCAACACACCCAGCTACTTTTTTTGTATTTTTAGTAGAGACAGGGTTTCACCACTTTTGGCCAAACTGGTCTCGAACTCTTGACCTAAGTGATCTGCCCACCTCGGCCTCCCGAAGTGCTGGGATTACCGGCATGAGCCACCACCCCTGGCCTCATTTTATTTCTCGTCTCTGGACATTTTCCATCTTAATACTTTCATCTTGAGATTTGACACTTAGGACTGCACAGAACATTTTAGGTGTGGACAGCTTTTATTTTGTACTAAAATTGGTGACACTTGGTTTGATTTCGATTTCCTTCTGTTGCCTGTCTTTCTACGTGGTGTAGACTGAAGCAACAGTGTAATAATATCACTAGTAAACCATCTACAGTGGCTGCTATTCTAGGGTATAACTGAGAGCGCAGAACTCTTTCTTACATCGGGATTTGTGCTCCTAGCATTTGTAGGTGATGTGTTGATCTAGGTCTGCCTTTTTTGTGATCGTGTTAGTCACTAACAAGGGGGGTTTCCAGTGCCTATGGACCACATGACAATTAAATCCCTATGTATTGCCCTGAAACCATCTAATTTAAATAGAATTATCCTTAAATTCTATAAGAAACCTGATCATGGGATTTTGGCATTTCTCTAGGGAATATGTTAATAAGTTAGTTCTTCCTTAAGCACATAGATTCCATCCAGCTTATTAGTGCCTTTTTGCCCCCAGCTCATAAAATTTTAGAGATAAAAAGAGCTTTAGACATGGTATCGTACACTCACCAAACTTCTATTTTATCCTTAAAGAAATAGACCAAGAGAGATCACCAAGTCTCCCAAGGTTACATAGTAAATCAGAAACAACTGGGCAGAGCCCAGGACTCCTGGTCCCAGCCCTGTGGCTTTCTCCGCTGAAGCAGCTCACTGGAGTAGCCTTTTCATAATCCTCATCTTTCTTGGAATTTTTGAAGGCAGGCAAGCCTGTATGGCCAGGCCAGCTTTCACCTCATCCTCTTGCCTCCTCTCACCTCTCCCTTCCTTTTTCCCTGCCTGTAGATGCTGACCTCTCTGCATGCATGCCTGCTTCTTCTCTAAAGCCACAATGTAATTTGTAGCTGTCCTTCCTAATTTGAGACCCACATATGAATACCCCATGTGCGTGTACACACTTTTTCTGCGAATGGTGATCTCCATCCAATTTTCAAGGGATTCTTTAGCTTGTTTTTTAAAAAAAGAATAGTAATAATCACTGTTTACTAATCAGTGAGTGGTACTGGGGCACATTTGATAGTTCTTAGAAAAAAAAATGAATTTGGATCAATTTCTCACATCTTATACCAGGATGAATTTCCAGTTGGAATGAAGATACAAACATAAAAAATAAAACCCCAGAAATATGAAAAGAAAACATGGGATTGTTTGCTTTTTAACTTGGACTGGTGAAGGTGTTTCTGTCACCCCAAATACTAAACCCATGAAAGAAAAGACTTACAAATTTGATTACATAAAAATGAAATGTCTGTGTAACACATCCATACCGTGGACTATACTACTCACAATAAAAAGAATAAACTATGATATGTATAACTTGGATGGATCTCAAGGGAATTAAACTGGGCGAGAATACATAAAAGGTTACATTCCATGGATTCCCATTTATATAACATTCTTGAAATGACAGAATTCTAGAGTTGGTGAGCAGGTTGGTAGTTGCTGGGATTCAGCAAAAGGGAGTTAGAGTAAGAGGCAAGTGGCTGTGGCTGTGGCTGCGAAAGGGTAGTCCCCAGGGTCTTTGAGATGGAAGTGTCCTACATCTTGACTGGTGGTGGCCACGTGAATCTAAACATGTAATAAAAGGGTATAGAATGGAATACACAAACATACAAATCAGTGCAAGTAAAACTGGGGAAATCTGAATGAGGTCAGTGGATTAGATCAATGTCTATGTTCGTTTCTATTCAGAATCCCAAATCTTAAAAGGTTTTATATTTTCTAAAGACAAATAAAGTTTGAAAGCAAATCAGTAGTGACCTGAAAGTTCACAATGTCAGTAGACCTCTCATGATATTGGGAAGAAAGCTAAGCATTGAGGTCAATATCACCCTATACTTCGTTAAGTTTTTGTTTTATATGTCAAAATTACTAAACCGAAAGCTTAGTTGTTCTCCCGTGAATAAAAGTAAGCCCTTATTTATTTTTAATTTAGTTCCAAATAGATTTGCCATTTAGATTTTTGTCCAAGAACTAGCTCCTCCCATCCCCATTTGTTTGTTTATTTTTTTTAAACAGGACCTCATTCTGTCACCCAAGCCACATGCAGCCTCAAACTCTTAGGCTCAAACTGTCCTCCCACCTCAACCTCCCAAAGTGTTGGAATTACAAGCGTGAGCTACTATGTATCCCTAACCTTTAATATATCTAAAATATAAAATGTCTTCTGCCTTAGAAAAAGTGATGAGCATTTGATGCTGTCCTGTAAGATTACCACGGGATTATCATATCTGAGGCATATACTAGTTATGTTCATTTGTAAAATTCTTAGCACTCTGAATCTCCTGTGCTGCTATTGGAGTCTCCCTATGGTTTACTATAGGACATCAGTCTGTCGTCCACATGTCCCTATGCACATGTCCCTGGACATACTCCTCTTGGAGTGGCAGGAATGACTGGTGACCTCCACCTACTTCCTCCCTGTCGCTTGCATGATTCCTCTGCTTCTGCACCTTCCCTTGTCTACTCAAACTACTGTTTATCTAAAAGATATGAGTGTTTTTAAAAAGATCCAGGATAAAACTTCAAAAGAAATGGCCTATAAAATCTGTACTTTTCTGTTCCAAAACGTGATGGCATCTCTCCTACAAAAGAGGATGTAATTCACTCAGATATATGAGATGAACTGGTTCATTCTGCTTGATTTGCGTGCATCTAATTAGTTTGAATCTATACAGTAATACTACCTTAAGTTGTTTCCAAAGGACAACTCTAAATGCCTATAATTTTTTGAAAAAAATATTTTAAGTGGAAATTTAGGAGTATTAAGTGAAATTTCAATATTAAATTCATTGCATAGGGCAAACATTTGATATAAGTGAGAAACATCTCAGAGGATTTTACTGTTTTACTTTTTTTTTAGGTGAATAGCAATCTTAGATCCTCTTACAAAATACGGTTACTGTCACAAAATAAAACTTGAAACTATATTCCATCTTTTTAAAAGTGAACTCTTTATTTTAGCTGGACCAGCTATTCCTTCTGTTGTGGCGTATCCGAAAAGGAGTCAGACCAGCACTGCAGATAGTGACCTCAAAGAAGATGGAATTTCCTCCCGGAAATCAGGTGGCAGTTCTGTTGGAGGAAAGGGAATTGCTCCAGCCAGTCCCATGCTTGGGAATGCAAGTAATCCCAATAAGGCGGATATTCCTGAACACAAGAAGAGCTCCACTGTCCCTAGTGTAAGTGTTGGTTAACTATAGAGTGGTCTTAGCGTGGTAGGGTTGGAACTGGCTAGACACCAGGTGTTCATTTTACTCCTGTGGTCTCCTGTTCCTGGAATGTCCTCTCTACTAGGCCAATCTTAACCTATAGAAATCCTACCTGCTGCATTGTAGGTATTTATTGTTGACACTCTATTAGTTCATTCCTGCTGCTGTAACAAAATACCTGAGACTGGCTAATTTATAAAGAAAAGACATTTATTTCTTACAATTCTGAAGGCTGGGAAGTCCAAGATGAAGGCACCAGCAAGTTCTGTGTCTGGCGAGGGCCCTGTTCTCTGCTTCCAAGATGGTGCCTTGGTGCTGGCATCCTCCAGAGGAGACAAATGCTGTCTTCTCATGTGGCTGAAGGGACAGAAGGGGTGAACTCACTCCCTCAAGCTCTTTTATAAGACACTGATCTGGCTGGGCCCGGTGGCTCACTCCTGTAATCCCAGCACTTTTGGAGGCCTAGGAGAGTGGATCAGGAGTTCAAGACCAGCCTGGCCAAGATGTTGAAACCCCATCTCTACTAAAAATACAAAAATTAGCCAGGTGTGGTGGCTGGCACCTGTAATCCTAGCTACTTGGGAGGCTGAGGCAGAGAATTGCTTGAACCTGGGAGGTGGACGTTGCAGTGAGCCAAGATCACGCCACTGCACTCCAGCCTGGGCAGCAGAGCAAGACTCCATCTCAAAAAAAAAAAAAAAAGAAAAAAGACACTAATCTGTTCATGAAGGCAGAGCCCTCATTATCTAAACACCTCCTAAAAGACTCACCTCCAGATACTGTTTTCTCCTATTGGAGATAAAGCTTCAACATGAATTTTGGAGAGGACACAAACATTATCTTACAAAGTTCCATAGGTATGACCGGGCACGGTGGCTCATGCCTGTAATCCCTGCACTTTGGGAGGCAGAGGCGGGCAGATCATTTGAAGTCAGGAGTTCAAGACCAACCTGGCTCAACATGGTGAAACCCCATCTCTACTAAAAATACAGAAATTGGCCAGGCATGGCGGCTCACACCTGTAATCCCAGCACTTTGGGAGGCCGAGGCAGGTGGATCACAAGGTCAAGAGATTGAGACCATCCTGGCCAACCTGGTGAAACCCTGTCTCTACTAAAATACAAAAAAATTAGCTGGACTTGGTGGTACGTGCCTGTAGTCCCAGCTACTTGGGAGGCTGAGGCCCGGGAATCGCTTGAACTCAAGAGGCAGAGATGGCAGTGAGCCGAGATCGTGCCACTGCACTCCAGCCTGGCAACAGAGCAAGACCCTATCTCAAAAAAAAAATTACCAGGTATGGTGGTGTGCACCTGTCATCCCAGCTACTTGGGAGGCTGAGGCAGGAGAATTGCTTGAACCCAGGAGGCGGACGTTGCAGTGAACTGAGATCCTTTCTCTGCACTCCTGCCTCGGTGACAGAACGAGACTCCATCCAAGAAAAAAAAAAAAAAACAATTCAAGATGAGATTTGGAAAATTAAAAAATAAAAACTTCAAGGCTGTGACTTGTTTCTTGCTTTTTAGTCTTTCATATTAATATGAATTATTCATATTCATGTGAATTAAATTCATGAAGTTGAATTCGTGGAATTAAATTCATGTGAATCCACATGACACATGATTAACCATTTTAAAGTGTGGAATTCAGTGGCATTTGGTATACTCACAGTGTTGTGCAACCAACACCTCTCTTTAGTTTCAGAACTTTTTCAGCACCCCAGAAGTAATACCTGGGCACAGTGGCTCACCCCTCTAATCCTAGCACTTTGGGAGGCTGAGGCAGGAGGATCATTTGAGCCCAAGAGTTTGAGATCAGCCTGGGCATCAGAGTGAGACCTCATCTCTACAAAAAAAATATAAAAATAAATTAGCTGGGCATGATGATGCACATCTATAGTACCAGCTACTTGGGAGGCTTAGGTGGGAAGATCGTTTGAGCCCAGGAGGTTGAGGCTGCAGTGAGTTGTGGTCACACCACCATGCTCCAGCCTGGGCAACAGAGCAAGACCCTGACTTTTAAGTAAAAGACGGGTATTCCTGTTTATGTAAATGAGTTCATTTTTTCTCATTTTACTGTATTTACCAAATTAAGACAAAAATGACCTTTTTTTATAGAGTAACACAGCATCTGGCGGAATGACACGGCGAAATACTTATGTTTGCAGTGAGAGAACTACAGCTGATAGACACTCAGTGATTCAGAATGGCAAAGAAAACAGGTAGGAAATTCTACCTGTTCGTAAGAAAAGTTGTTTTTCCCAAGAGAAATGGAAGCATGTTATTTACTGCTTTGTTTTTATAATCATTCTCAAAGCTGTAAGTATTCTCTGAAGGTAAGTTAAATTTGTGTACTAATTTTTAGCAAGATGCTAGAATTGTGAATTGTTTTCGTTGTCCAGAGCGTCATCCTCCTGCCTGGCTGTGTATGATAATTAAAAGCATTGAGTTAAACCCAGGAGGTTTCCTAGAGGAAGTAGAAAGTAAGCTGTGAGTATGCTGTAGAACATCCACTAGATGGAGATTGTCTTGTGCGCATTAATAACTTGAAAAAAAGCTGAAAGTGGGGGAAGATAAGGATTCGAGGCAGAGAGCCACACTTGGGAGAATGCAGAGCACCACTTAGCGTTAAAGGTCAGCAGTTCACCAAAGGGTCCAGATGACTGAGTCTAAATAGAAACACTGGAGAAGCCCAGAGAAGTGGAGAGTCAGGCCTTCTGAATGCTTTTAATTTGCCTGCAGGGCAAGCATACATAGGATGAGCACGATTTAAAAGACAATGATGTTAATGTCAGTAAGGAGAGCGTCCTGTCATGTACACTATTTTCTTTGGGTTATGAAATAAGAAAATAAGTAGAGTCCGTAAAATGGGATTAGATAGGCCCAGAGACTCTGAGGTGGGGTTACTTTGGATGGAAAGAAAAAAGGGAAGTTGGATTGATAGAGGATAATTAAATATGCTATATTTTGTTCAGAACAAATTTCCCAGGCTGGCATGGATTTTCCTTCTTTGTTTTTGGAAGAGCAGTGTATAAACTAAATTCAAAAGTGTGCATCATTCTTCTAACTTGAACATTGTTTGCATCAGAATTGTTTATTCTGACATTCACTTTCTGCAGTTACAGTGTAATGTTCTGTTTCTTAATCCTAACCTATGTGTGATCTCATTAGTCAAACGAAATGTTTGATCACTATGTTTTGTGACAGCCTAAACAAAAATTATTTCCTCCTTCATCCTTAGTACCAAACTGATTATCGCTTCCCTGTTCCATAGGCCACTTAGGATTGAATTGATATGAGGAGTAACGTTTGTTCTGTAAGATTATGGTTATTATTCATTGAATTTTTCGCAATATTTACATTCTCTTGTTCTCTTTTCTGACTTGCATGTGTGTGTATGTGTTTTAACATTGTCTTTTTTCTTATGATTAAAAACTGTTAAGAACTTGAGTATAGCGGCTGGGGTAGATGGTTTACTGATAATGGTTGGTATAGGTATTTCTTAATAGTAGTCTACTCTTTGGTAGATTTGTATTATAGTTCCATTCTTAACTCTCAAATTTCTTCTAGTTCACAAGTGACTTAATAGAAAATATCAGAGGACTTAAAAGTTTCTGATGTTACAGAGTTTAGTCTACAGGACTACAAAAATGTTTCATGGCCAGGCGCAATGGTTCACACCTGTATTCACACCCAGCACTTTGGGAAGCCAAGGTGGGTGGATCACTTGAGGTCAGGAGTTCAAGACCAGCCTGGCCAACATGGTGAAACCCCCATCTGTACTAAAAATACAAAAATTAACTGGATGTGGTGGCGAGAGCCTGTAATCCCGGCTACTAGGGAGACAGAGGTAGGAGAATCGCTTGAACCCAGGAGGCAGAGGTTGCAGTGAGCTGAGATCACACTACTGCAGTCCAGCCTGGGTGACAGAGCAAGACTCTGATCTCAAAAAAAAAAAAAAAAAGTTGTTTCATTACCTTCACTTTTCCAAGTACTTCTAATGTAATTTGTACTTGAGTTAAGGCACTTCTAAATTCTGGAAGTGCACTACCCACCTCCTTCTGAACTGTAGGTGATGTGACTCTATAAGGTAGAGTCAGTCTCCTCAAGGGTGTTAAGCCCAAGGTCTGCTCTCTGCTCCTCACCCTGCGCTACACGTGTCATCCACTAGGCACATGCATGTACACCAGTGCTCTTTTATTCTCTTTTCCTAAAATTTTTCATTTCACTCTTTGGAAATAGTATTTAAGACTTCTTTTATTTGGCATCATTTCCTTTCTGCATTCCCACTGGAGACTCCTGCCATGTTGGGCCCACTCTTTTGTATCCTGACCTGGGCCTCATTGCCTCTCTTAGCATCAACCATTGAAATACTTTGCTTTTGAAGGTGTCGTCTTTCTCTTTAGCCAAAGAGAGTCTCAGCGCCAGACCTTAAAAGACAAGGCCCATTGTTTTAATAATATTTGGATTTTCCTTTCTTATCTTATAAGTGAATTGAAAGACTGAAAAATTATTGGGTCTGACAACCGAACCTTGTGGTCATAATATTTACTTGAGTTGAGGCACTAAATGTGACAGCTTTCCCTTAAAATCGATGCTTGAGTCTTCAGTGAGATACAATTAGCTTTCTCTGCACAGATGACTTCTTAGGCAGATTGTTCCTTTCCCTCTCTTCACCCACCCATGTATCTTATCACTAATTTAAAATATGTGTGAGCTGCAGGAAGCCTGGACCTGTGTTAACTTCGGAAACAAACACGTTAAGTTCCAATGTTAGCCTTAAATATTTTTGACTGTTTTGTTTTTTATATGAGTGTTTATACAGAATTTCAACATGAGAATAATGATGGCTAATTCTTTTTAAAACTGTGTAAAGATTTAAACCAAAGCCTGCACGTATCTTAAGCCCTTACTACCTTCAAAATCCTACTGTAAACATAGGATATGTTAAAGGCTTACCAATTACAGGGCTTTATTCTCTTGTCATACGCAATATAATTAATTTTAATAGTTTTTTCTTTTGAAAATTACTTTTATTAATTGGTTCTTACCAGGTCAGCCTTTGTTTTATCCGCTTTCCTGTGGGAACAGTAAAGTTAATGATTTGGGGAGCGTAGGTTAGGGCTGGTTGTTACTTTGGCACAAACACCTGTGAGTAGTTTTCTAAGACTCGTTTTGAACAGGTCATGCTGAAGGCCAGCACACTTTCTGCTGTAATTTGTGCTTTCTGATGTTATTCTCAAAACATGGCCAGATTCCAGGCATGACTAATAGTTGATGTAAACTAGGCATGAGAAGATTTGGTTACATCTTCAATTGTATGATTCTATTAAGATGGTTTAGGTTTGCAGTGTGAGTCTTAAACCATGTAGCACTGGCACCTAGTGCTCAACAAATGTTAGCTTTCATTATTAATTATAGACTGCTTAGCCAAGGCTATGAAGAATTTTCTTAGTTTACAGTAACTTAACCTAATCTCTGAGGTTAATAATGTTGCTAAAAAACCTACATAGCAGAGACACTCTGCTCATACTATTTCATATGCTTTAGATACCTGGACGAGATTGTTTAGACTGCATTCATTTAAAGAACCCAGAGAAGTGACGTGATGGTGTTACAGTAACGCAAACAGAATTTTTTCTTTTCTTTTTTTTTTTTTTTTTTTCTTTTTCTGAGATGGAGTCTCGTTCTTTTACCCAGACTAGAGTGCAGTGGCGCTGATCTTGGGTCACTGCAACCTCCACCTCCCGTGTTCAAGCAATTCTTCTGCCTCAGCCTGGAATTACAGGCGCACACCACCACACCTGGCTGATTTTTGTATTTTTAGTAGAAATAGGGTTTCACTAGGCCAGGCTTACCTCAAACTCCTGACGTCAGGTGATCCACCTGTCTTGGCCTTTCGAAGCGCTGCAATTACAGGCGTGAACCACTTCATCCAGCTCAATCTTTTTCAAAGCAGTTTTAGATATTATTATAAACTTTCAAAATTATGAAGTGACTTTATTATTTTATCCACTTACCCTGCATCAAGCCATACAGAGACTGAGCAGAGAAGGATTGGGGATACTTAGCATATGTATCTTTGGACTACATATAAAAGTTGTTTTTTTTTTCAAATGGATGGAGTCTTGCAGTATTGCCCAGGCTGCAGTGCAGTGGCTGGTCACATACGTGATTGTAGTGTACTGCAGCCTTGAGCTCCTGGGCTCAAACGATCCTCCTGCGTTGGCCTCTTGAGTAGCTGGGACTACAGGCAGCACCACTGCACATGGCTAATTTTTTTTTTTTTTTTTTTTTTTTTTAGACGGAGTTTCGCTCTTGTTGCCCAGGCTGGAGTGCAATGGCACAATCTCAGCTCACCACAACCTCTGCCTCCTGGCTTCAAGCGATTCTTCTGCCTCAGCCTCCCAAGTAGCTGGGATTACAGGCATGCACCACCATGCCCAGCTAATTTTTTTTTGTTGTTGTATTTTTAGTAACAACAGAGTTTCTTCATGTTGGGCTGGTCTCGAACTCCTGACCTCAGGTGATCCGCCCATCTCGGCCTCCTAAAGTGCTGAGATTACAGGCGGGAGCCACCGTGCCTGGCCTAATTCTTTATTTTTTATAGAGATGAAGTCTTCCCATGCATGTTACCCAGGCTGGTCTCAAACTCCTGGCCATAAGGGATCTTCCCGCCTTGGCCTTCCAAAACACTAGGTTTACAGGCGTGAACCATCATGCCTGGCCTTGGACTATATTTTTAATTCTGCTTTTGCCCAATCACTGAGTATGCTTTTAATCAGCAGCCAAAACATTTCTTATCAGAATGTTCTGATAGGGGCTAGAGGTCACACCTTCAAAGTGTCTATCCTTTAGTAACCTTAAGTGGATTAATGTTTTAGAAAAGCTGGTCAGCCAGGCGGGGTGGCTTACGCCTGTAATCCCAGCACTTCAGGAGGCCAAGGCGGGCAGATCACAAGGTCAGGAGACGGAGACCATCCTGGCTAACACGGTGAAACCCCATCTCTACTGAAAAAAACAAAAGATTGGCCAGACGTGGTGGCACGTGCCTGTAGTTCCAGCTACTCAGGAGGCTGAGGCAGGAGAATCCCTTGAACTCAGGAGGCAGAGATTGCAGTGAGCCGAGATCGAGCCATTGCACTCCAGCCTGGGTGACAAAGTGAGACTCCGTCTCTAAAAAAAAGAAAAGCTAGTCAAGACTGAGCACAGTGGCTCACAAGGCTTGTCATCCCAGCACTTTGGGAGGCCTAGACAGGAAGATCACTTGAGGTGAGGAGTTCAAGACCAGCCTGGGCAAAGTAGCTCGAGACCCTGTCTCTACAAAAAAAAATTTTTTTTAATTTTAAAAGATAGTCATGAATACAAAACAATTGGGAAGATTAATAGGAACTCAAGTTGATACAACTTGAATTTTAAGAAAAACATTACTATTTCTCTAAATTAAAGTTTAAGTGTAATACAGACCAGGCATGGTAGCTTACAACTGTAATCCCAGCACTTTGGGAGGCCA
The DNA here is from genome assembly GCA_963573385.1 of Cacajao melanocephalus. Lineage (NCBI taxonomy): Eukaryota > Metazoa > Chordata > Mammalia > Primates > Pitheciidae > Cacajao > Cacajao melanocephalus. The sequence continues at coordinate 112,530 of CAUYLG010044692.1, forward strand.
AGATAGGAGGATTGCTTGAGCCCAGGAGTTCAAGATCAGCCTGGGCAACATGGCAAAATCCCATCTCTACCAAAAATACAAAAAAAATTTGCTGGGTGCCAGGCATAGCGGCTAACACCTGTAAATCCCAGCACTTTGGGAGGCCGAGGCAAGTGGATCACCTGAGGTCGGGAGTTCAAGACCAGCTTGGTCAACATGGTGAAACCCCATCTCTATTAAAAATACAAAAATTAGCCAGGTGTGGTGGCGCATGCCTGTAGTCCCAGCTATTTGGGGGCTGAGGCAGGAGGATGGTTTCAGCCTGGGAGGTGGAGTTTGCAGTGAGCCGAGATCACACCATTATACTGCAGCCTGGACGATAGAGCCAGACCCTGTCTCAAAAAAATAAAAATAAAAAAATTAATGTAATATAGCTAGTATGAATCCTCAAAAACTTAAAAAAAATTTTTTTTAATTATAAAAATAAGTAATACTGCTACTGTTTTGCTTACATAAATTGTGGGCTAGACTACGAAATAAAACTATCATTTTTAACACTTTTCTGGGGGGAAATATTCTTCAAGTTTCATAACAACTTAATGACCTTGTAGAATATATATGTACACCATTGTGATGTTGAGGCTACCTATTGTAAATAGAATTTTTGTGAGCTTGATTGTACAAAATTGAAATTTGCAAACATCTTACTGAATTTACTGTTTCTTATAGCTGTTAGGCTTACTGAAGTCAGAAGAATCTATTTTGTTGGTTGCTTTGTGAAACTCATGATGTGACAGGGATTAAATTTCTAAAGAGTTTATTTAATTGCCTTTAAAATTAGTATGTAAAAAAAGTTTAATTAATTAATTATTTTAATTTGAATCAGAGTCTCTGTCTTGTCACCCAGACTGGAGTGCAGTGGCATGATCTCAGCTCACTGCAACCACTGCCGCTGGGTTCAAATGATTCTCATGCCTCAGCTTCCTGAGTAGCTGGGATTACAGGGGCCCACCCCTTCGCCCGGCCTCAAGTTAATAATTTATAATCCCAGCACTTTGGGAGCCCAAGGCGGGCAGCATGCCTAAGCTCAGGAGTTCCAGACCAGCCTGGGCCATGACAAAACCCCGCTTCTACAAAATAAAAAAATGTTTTTAATTTATAATGAGAAAATAAATTTATCTTTCCTTTTTAGAAGGATCTCTAGAGGATCTGGTTTTTTGTGTGTTTTTTTGTTTGTTTTTTTCTGCAAAGCGTCTGTCCACACCCTCTTGCCATGCTTGTATGCCTTGAAGATCTTGCTTGGCCTGTCAGCAGTGTGCTTCATTGGGAATCAATGCAGTACCCTTCTGCCTGCAAGCTAAAAGCCTTTTCCTTCTCCAAAGACTTTGGCATCTGTATTCACTGGGGAGAGAGTCAAACAACTCCTGCCTCTCCTTCTTGCCCTGCTTTTCTTGGCACATCTACTGACACTAGCTCCTCATTTGGGCAAAAAAAAATGTCAGCAGCTGGAGGTAGAGTTTATTGACCCTAGACTCACCCTGAAAGGTAAAGACACAAGAGACAGTTGCATTTATCTATAACTTGTTAGAAAAATACATTTGTGTGCATTCATATGTACAAGTGTCTGTACGCATGTACAAGAAACAACTGAGTATTTTCTCTAAAAAACAGTTAGAACCATCTCTGTTGCAGGTGACAGAAAACCCAATCCAAACAGGCTTAAGTATAAAAGAGCTGTTAGTTCATATAACTAAAAAAAAGTCCAGGGCTAGAGTCAGGGTCCATCTGCCTCCACCTCATCGGTAGTAGTTCCATGATCGGGCTTGGCACCATTAGATGTAACTTCCTCTCACACACAGCTGTGCTCGAGCAGAAGCCCTCAGGTTGTCTCCTTGATCTCTGTAAGACCTAGAGTTGCTTCCACCAAAGCTAAATTTAAGTATTGTTGCTGCAGAAAAAGAGTGGAAAATAATGAAACAATAAATTTTTATCTTTATAAGACATTGGTTTCCAGTTCTTCTCCAACTGTTTAAATTCTCTGAAGTCAGAGGGCAGAATTCTCAAACAAAAATGCAGGGACAGAACCAGGCACAGTGGCTCACAAGACCTGTAATCCCAGCACTTTGGGTGGCCCAGGCAGAAGGATCAGTTGAACCCAGGAGTTCGAGGCCAGCCTAGGCATCACAGTGAGAGACCATCTCTACAGAAAATATAAAAATTAGCCAGGCATAGTGGCACACTTCTGTGGTCTCAGCCACTCAGAGTCTGAGATAGGAGGATTGCTTAAGCCCAGGAGGTTGAGGCTGCAGCAAGCTGTGATAGTGCCAGTGCACTCTAGCCTGGATGAATAGAGCAAGACCCTGTCTCAGAAATAAAATTTTAAATAAAAATGTTTTAATGCGGGAACAAGCATTTCTTCTTGATTTTAAAGACCTATCTCTCTCATGTTGGGGATGTCAGAATTCCAGTGGCTTATTGATTAACTAACCTGCTCTGTTAGGAGAATGTTTATTGAACGCCTGCTTTGCAGGCTTTTTGCTTATACTCGTGGGAGGCACATTGACAAGATTTCGTGCTGTGTTTTCAGGGACCTCCAGCAGGGAGGGTCACTAGGATACAGTGGGCATGCATGAGCTGAAAACAGAAGCGATCTAACTCTCAGTGGGAAAGTTGACCAGATAAGACTTCATGGAGTTGACAACCTCTGGTTCAGTTTTGAAGGGTGAATAAAAAGATACCAGCCCTCCATACCAACAGAATAACTCCTGCAAACATTTTTTGACCTGGTGCTTGACCAATGGACTGCATATCATCAGGAAGGCCAGAAAGTTGAGTTCCTAGTGGGAATGATAGAAGGCAAAGCCTAGAGAGATGGCAGGGGCCAGACTTCAGGGGCCTGGGGATGTGTATTCTGAGTCGAGGAGACTGAACTTTATTCCAAAGACTTGGTGTTCTGTAGAAGTATGAGAGTTGAGTGACAAGGTCTGGTTTATATGTTAGGAAGTTCTCAGCTGTAAGGTGAATAGATCAGAGGTGTTGGGGCAAAGGCGGGGGCCCAGTAAAGACTAGGAGTGAGGCTCTGTACTGAGGTCCTGGTGGTGGAAGTAGAAGCAGGTGGGCCATCTGAAGGGCCACTAGGAAGTTAACACCAGCAAGATGTGGTTAGTCTGGGTATGGGGAGTAAGGGAAAGGAAGAGCTTGCCAGTTTCCAGGTTTCAATCCTTCCAAAGCATTTCTGCAGAAAGCCTCTGGAAGAGCTGTATTCCTACTTACACTTAAAGGAAAGAAACTGCACTTGAATTCCAAGGACATGATGACTGAGCTGGAATTCCAAATAATGTGTCCCAGCGAGCCTCCTGTGGATAGTTTTGTCCAGTAGCTGTGTGTGTTAGGTGGAACCGCAGACTTCTAGCCACTCTGTTTTACCATGTCTGTAAACAGTTAATTTGCTCTGATGAATTTGCCCATCTTGAAGAAGGGGGCTCTGCTGACTGTTTTTTTTTATCATGGAGTAAATGTCCTTTGAGTAGGAAGGCTTTAGACTCTATTGTTAAAAGAACATAGGGAGGCCAGACATGGCGGCGCATGCCTGTAATCCCAACACTTTGGGAGGCCAAGGCAGGCATATTACTTGAGCTCAGGACTTCAAGACCAGCCTGGGCAACATGGCAAAACCCTCTCTACTAAAAACACAAAAAATTAACCAGGCATGGTGGAGCGCACCTGTATTCCCAGCTACTTAGGAGGCTGAGATGGGAGAATAGCCTGAGCCGAGGAAGTGGAGGCTGCAGTGAGCCACAATCGCACCACTGCACTACAGCTGGGTGACAAGAGCAAAACCCTGTCTGGGGGAAAAAAAAATACCAAACAACATAGGATACTCTTTTTATGTAGCAGCTGGTTCCTATACCTATAATTTTATTAGTTCATTTAAAGTACATCAGTGTGGGCCGGGTGTGATGGCTCACGCCTGTAATCCCAACACTTTGGAAGGCGAAGGCAGGAGGATCACTTGAAGCCACAGGTTTAAGACCAGGCTGGGCAACATAGCGAGACCCTGTCTCTACAAAAAAAAAAAAAAAAAAGTAAATAAAAAATAAAATATGTCAGTGTGTTTTGGGAACATGTTGAGAGCATAGCATGCTCATATATTCATTTTACCACTTAGATTTGAATTGAGGCATCTCTTAGAATAGATTTTATTTTGTGTATACCTCAGAGGACACTGTCCCTCTCATAGAAACAGATATTCAAACATGTAATCTGCTCTTTTCTTTTAAGGTAATACATTTTTATGATTACTGTTTGAAAAACAAAACAGCTATAGGTTAGCAGTTGCTCCAGAATCTCCAAAACAAGCTCAGGAGATTTTTATTCTTTAGCAAAAATGAGATGGCTTGGGAGGAAAGTATGTGCATTACACACAGGTTGCTCTGTGGTCACTGCTCCTTCATACTGTGTTTCTGCCTCTGCCTGAACCCAAACCCCTCCCAGCCTGACAGAAATGTTCGCTTACGCAGCTAGCCCTGCCTCAGTTTGTACCACATCTACCTGTCGGCTGAGACATCAGAAGTCGATGTCCATGTCAGCCTCTGGGCACCCCAAGATGATGTTACCTCCAATAGACAGTGAAGGAGATAACTTCAAGGCTGTGTAAGAAAAATGCACATTCTTTGTGAAACTAATGTGTACCCACTGCTTCTTAATTTTGTACTGTGGATTTTATAGTCTGAGATTTTGTTAGTTGTCCACAAGGTGTCCTTCTTCCATGTGACTTCAGTTAGCACATTTTGTCTCGTGGTGTCCTCAGTTGTGTGTGTGTGTGTGTGTCCTCGTGCCTTTGCATACTACAAAGTGTGTAAGAAGTTCCTTCTCCTCCCAAGTTGCTTTCAGCATGTGGAATTTTATACGTATACCATTTGTGTACTTCCAAAACTTTTTAGTTGCTTGTTCTTCAGTCACACCTGCATATCCTTTATTTTTTTTGTATTGGCACAGTTCTCTGTGTATAAGCAATTTGAGAGGGAAGCAAAGGGGAAAAGTGTGACTTAGCAGTTCTCTGTCCTAGAATTTCCCTGCATTAATTTTGTCCTTGAAAATATATATACTACTGCTCCCTTAAAGTCCATGAGGCTTTGTCTCATTATGTATTGTTCTGTTGGTACCACTTCCCACTTAACTTACCTTTTGCTCTTAAGTCCTATAAAATATCCCTTGGATCTGGATTTATTATACCTGATTTTCTCCACTGTATATAAAAGATATATTGTGACTGTAAATGTGTATGTGTCATGTTCTGAGAGTGTCTTATTTTCTGGTCTCACAGCACTGTTCCTGATCAGAGAACTCCAGTTGCTTCGACACACAGTATTAGCAGTGCAGCCACCCCGGATCGAATCCGCTTCCCAAGAGGCACTGCCATTCGTAGCACTTTCCACGGCCAGCCCCGGGAACGGCGAACCGCAACATATAATGGCCCTCCTGCCTCTCCCAGCCTGTCCCATGAAGCCACACCATTGTCCCATACTCGAAGCCGAGGCTCCACTAATCTCTTTAGTAAATTAACTTCAAAACTCACAAGGAGGTAAGTGCTGGTTTTGATGGTTTTGGAGTGAGCACGTAGAGCAAAAGGAAAAGTGCCTTTTTTGTTGTGTGAAGCCACTACTGCCTGGATGCTTTTCAGTCTGCCTTCAGCTCATGGTTTTCTGGTTTTATATATATCTAACTTGATACTTTAAAACCTTTAAAGTAGAAATTACAGAGCTCAGAGTCTTCATAACACTAAAAGTTAACTAGCATTTAGGAGGTTTTTGTTATTGTTCTTTGTTTACTGTTCCTTTTGCTCACATATCTATCTGCATGGCATGTTCATTGTAGTTGAGCAGGCAGAACTTGAGTTCTGGTGTGGGCTGGGGCCTGGCACTCCGTAGCAATCAGCAGGAAAGACCATGTATGTCTTTCATAATCATCTCCAGCCCCGGAGGAGGGAGACAGCTCCTCTTTTCTCACTTAATTGTTGTTAAGTAGCAATAAATTTCTTAAGAGTCCAAATCTTGAAAATTTCTCTCTCAGTCTTAGTAATTTATATTGAGAGCAAGGTAGTATCCTTAAATGGTATCGTTTTGGAGATAAAAATGTCTGATTTATTCTCAAAAAATAATAAATTATTATTTTTGTATAAAATGCTCCATGATTCTTGGCTGGTGGTCCTGGAAATTTTCTAAAATACTCCATGTGTCTAGTAGGTTAGCATTTTGGACCTCAGTAAACTCTTCTTTTGAGACAGAGTTTTGCTCTTGTTGCCCAGGGTGGAGTGCAATGGCGCGATCTCGGCTCACTGCAACTTCCACCTCCCAGGTTCAAGCGAGTCTCCTGCCTCAGCCTCCTGAATAGCTGGGATTATAGGCATGCATCACCATACCAGCTAATTTTTGTGTTTTTAGTAGAGACAGGGTTTCACCATGTTGGTCAGGCTAGTCTCGAAACCCTGACCTCATGATTCACCCACCTCAGCCTCCCAAAGTGCTGGGATTACAGGTGTGAGCTACCGCACCCAGCCCTGGGCCTCAGTAACCTCTTAAGTGTCCTTTGAGATAACTTCATTTCCATAACCTTGTTTACCTGTTACAAAAGCCTAGAAATACTAGCTGTTTCAAGAGGAAAAAGAAAGTATACCACTTTGAACCGTAAACAAATAGTGAAAGGTACTTTTCCAAGAAGGAATCCAGGAAACCCAAGAGCCCCTGCAGTTTCAGGACTCCCTAGAGGAAATATTTTGAAATTAAGCCTAGCTGTGGATCAGTCTGTCTGAGATATCCTGCAGGTTTGCCTGGGACAGATCCTCTTATTTGTCATCTGTAGCTTACAGGACAGCAGTAGCAGTCTTTACTGGGTCTGAAATGATCAGTTCCCTCCTCTGTTTTTATGTATTCCCTATGGCCTGTAGCCTATTACTTCATTTCACACCATCTCCATTATCTAAACTGTAAGCTAAATAGTACTTTTCAATCTTTGTAATTTCTTAGTAATTTTATATTAGATCAATCATCTGAAACTTCAGTGAGTCACATTAAAGTCTGATCTACTTGTTATTAGGACATGGAATAGACTAGGGAGTCTTTCTTTATTTATTTTTTTGAGACGGAATCTCACTGCCACCAAGGCTGGAGTGCGGTGGTGCAGTCTTGGCTCACCGCAACCTCCGCCTAGCTTAGGGAAGATTTCTGACATCCATTAGCATTAACTAGAAGTCAAATGCGTCCGGTTTCTATTTACCCTCTTACTCACTTCTTAGCCCATTTATTAAGCCACCTCATTTCAGACTTGTCAGAACAGAATGGGCTAAACAGCTTTGCTAGGTTTGGGGCGCCCATCCATGACCAGCCAGCAAGAGAGACAGTGAGTTCAATCTGAGAAGAGTCTGGTGACTCACAGAATAAATCATTCCTTCCTGGCCGGACACAGTGGCTCATGCCCATAAATCTCAGCACTTTGGGAGACAGAGGCCAGTGGATCACTTGAGGTCAGGAGTTCGAGACCAGCCTAGGTAACATGGTGAAACCCTGGTCTCTACTAAAAATACAGAAGTCAGCCGTTTGTTGACGCATGCCAGTAATCCCAGCTACTTAGGAGGCTGAGGCTGGAGAATTGCTTGAACCCAGGGCGCAGAGGTTGCAGTGAGCTGAGACTGTGCCACTGCTCTCCAGCCTGGGCAACAGAGTGAGACCCTGTCTCAAAAAAAAAGAAAATCATTTCTTCCTTTCAGGGTTATCCCATGGCCTGTCTCAGGCCTGTCTGTCCCTAGCTCCTTCCTCAGGGATTAGGCTGAAATGAAATCTGCCTCTGAAACTTGGACGGTAGTAGATGAAGCCAGACACTGTTCACATGGCTGTTCACCTTCCCGTCCCTGCCTAATATCAACAGGTGTTTTCCCCTCCGAGTCCCAAGCATGGGGGAATGTGCAGCCCTGAGGCTTGGCTAAGTTCAGAAAGGGCAGCTTGGTATTCATCCACTTTGTTCTGTACTTGTCTCTTTAAATAACCCCTTGCACATCATTAAAATCTTTGAGTTTATTTGTCTTCTTTATATTCTTTTTTCAGTCATTTTAAGACTAGCATTGATTTTATTACATGTATATAATGGAAAAAAGAAAACAAGACTATCATTGATAAAAATATGAGCTACCTCTTTTTTTTTTTGCGGGGGGAAATGGAGTCTTACTTTATCACCTAGGCTGGAGTGCAGTGGCACAATCTCAGCTCACTGAAACCTCCGCTTCCCAGGTTTAAGTGATTCTTGTGCCTCAGCCTCCCATGTGGCTAGGACTACAGGCACCCGCCAGCACGCCTGGCTAATTTTTGTATTTTTAGTAGAGATGCGGTTTTGTTATATTGGCCAGGCTGGTCTTGAACTCCTGACTCAAGTGATCCACCCGCCTCAGCCTCCTGCAGTCGGTGGCTTGAGCCACCGTACCCAGCCAAAGCTACTTAGCTTATTATGTGCTAAGGTAGATGTCTATATATAGAGATACAGGCATATTCATTTTATACATATAAATATGCATGTACATCATATATGTGCATATTTTATGTATAAAATGAGTATATATCATGTATACACACATTTATGTGTGAAACGAGTATATTACTATACACATGCACACACATGCACATGTGTGCAGGCACACGTGCACACACACTCTAATCTTCATAATCCACCCCATTTTATAAAAGAAACTGAAGGTGAAGTTTGGAGACATTAAGGCACATATTTTTAAAAGCATCAGGGCCTGGTACAGTGTCTCACGCCTGTAATCCCAGCACTTTGGGTGGTCAAAGGAGGTAGATCACTTAAGATCAGGAGTTCAAGACCAGCCTGGCCAACATGGTCAAACCCCATCTCTACTAAGCATACAAAAATTAGCCTGGTGTGGTGGCACATGCTTGTAATTCCAGCTACTTGGGAGGGTGAGGCAAGAGGACGGCTTGAACCCAGGAGGTGTAGGTTGCAAAGAGCCAAGATGACACTGTTGCATTCCAGCCTGGGCAACAGAGTGACACTCTGTCAAAAAAAAAAAAAAAAAGAATCGGCTGGGTGCGGTGGCTCACTCCTGTAATTCCAGCACTTTGGGAGGCCAAGGTGGGCGGATCACTTGAGGTCAGGAGATCGAGACCATCCTGGCCAACATGGTGAAACCCCATGTCTACTAAAAATACAAAAATTTGCTGGATGTGGTGGCACATGCATATAATCCCAGCTACTCGGGAGGCTGAGGTACGAGAATTGCTTGAACCCAGGAGGTGGAGGCTGCAGTGAGCTGAGATTGTACCACTGCACTGCAGCCTGGGCAACAGAGGGAGACTGTCTTTAAAAAAAAAGGTGTGTCCATCTGAAGAACTTTAATTACAGCTACTGTCAATATTTACTGCTGAACTTTTTCTTACTTTTTTGATATTTCTAATTAAAAGATCATATTTAATTACCTGTAATAATTTTAATTTTTCAACAAATGTCAGCATTTCTTTGTTGATTGGCCGGAGGAGGAACCCTGCTTTGTTTTTTGTTTTCTCTCTGTAATTTATTAGATTTTCTGTTTAATTTGTGCAAGTTGTTTTTGTTAATTTTTTTTTTTTTTTACTTAATTTCTTTTAGAAACATGTCATTCAGGTTTATCAAAAGGTAGGATTTATATATACACATTTATTTTTCAATCCTCACTCCCAAATGGCTCCTGCAATTAACATCAGGTTTGGCTTTCTGGCCCCATGTTTTCCTTATAAACTAAACTTTCTGCTGATAACTAAATACTTAATTCCTTGAAAGGAAATTGGAAAGAAATAGATTAACTCTGTCAGGCATTTTAAAGGGACTATAGCACCCATGCAACAAAAGGCCTATGCATGCTCTGTGTATTTTCTTTCTTTGGTAGAATTATTTAGCATCCAAATAATTCTGTCTTCATACTAATAACACTTAGCATGCTCCTGTTTGAAGAATGAGATGCTCAGTAACATTAATGTACAATTAATGATTATCCCCAGGCATGCAAAAGGTAAGTGGTAATTGTGTTATCTTTATTTCACTCAGGATTGAATGAGCAAAAGGCTTTAAAATGACAGGAAAATTAGGTAATACAGAAAAGAAGCGTAAAATTCAAAGCTACAGCCTTATTTGATGTGGCTTTTTCAGAAATGTGAACAGCTGCATAGCAGAAATGTTTTAATATTTTCAGAATTGAAAGCCACTTTCCAGCAACCACTAAGAAAGAGTATGTCTTTTTTTTTTTACTTAAAGTACTGCAGTAAGTGGTGTTCTGATTTTATTAATAATTTTTAGGCCAGGCGTGGTGGCTCATGCCTGTAATCCCAGCACTTTGGGAGGCACAGGCGGGCTGATCACTTGAGCCCAGGAGTTCGAGACCAGCCTGGACAACATGGCAAAACCCCGCCTCTACAAATAATACAAAAATTGCTGGGCATGATGGCGTGCATCTGTGGTCCCAGCTACTGGGGAGGTTGAGGCAGGAGGATCACCTGAGCCCTGGCAGGTCAAGGCTGCAGTGAGCCATGATCATGCCACTGTGCTCCAGCCTAAGGGAGTGAGACCCTGCCTCAAAAAAGAAAAAAATATTTTTTGATGGTGACTATTAAGAGACCAAAACTGTTGCTTTCTTAATGCACACATGAGGCAGGAAACCTTTCATGAAGGGTGATGCTGTACCTCTGCCTCTCAAGTCCCCAGAAGGCCATGCTGCAGGTCAAAACTGTGGGACAAGCATTTCTTCCTGTTGGCAGTTCCATTCTGTTATTATTTTTAAATTGATCTTCCCACTTGTCTGATTTTTCCTTGGACAGAACAGGTAATAACTGCGTGTAGAGTCCACTCTAATAGACTCATTGGCTTTTAACTGGAAGCCCATTGTACTGTGGGGAGCAGTTAGAAAGTGAGAATAACACCATTCTGAGGCCAAGTGTGCTCAGGCTGAAGAGCCACCAGAGCGCCTGCTATGTGTGCATGGTGTGCAGTGTGCAGCGGTGTGGCGTGGTGTGTGAGGTGTGCGGCAGTGTGGCGTGCAGTGTGTGGCAGTGTGGCATGCAGTGTACGGTGTGTGGCGGTGTGGCATGCAGTATGTGCGGTGTGCAGCGGTGTGTGCAGGGTGTGGCATGGTGTGTGTGGTGTGCAGCAGTGTGGCATGCGGTGTGTGCAGTGTGTGTGGGGTGTGGCGGTGTGGTGTGCAGTGTGCAGCAGTGTGGCATGCAGTGTATGGTGTGGCGTGTGGTGTGTGCTGTGTGTGTGGTGTGCGGCGGTATGGCGTGCAGTGTGTGTGGCAGTGCAGTGTGTGCGGTAGTGCAGTGTGTGCGGTATGCGGCAGTGTGGTGTGTGGTGTGCAGTGGTATGGCTTGCAGTGTTTGTGGTGTGTGACAGTGTGGCATGCGGTGTGGCGTATGGTGAGTGCAGTGTGCAGCATGGAGCTGGCCCCTGTGCACAGCCGTGCAGCCTTGTGGAAAAAGGAAGCACTAGCTCAGTCCAAAGAGAGGAAGAGTTTTCATAAGCCCAGCTGGTGACTAAAATGTGCTTTGGCTTTGTTCATTTTATAGTATACTGGCATGTAAGATTTCTTTTCTCTTTCTCTCTTCTCTCTGCTTCTACATTCTGTTCATTGAGGCTTCCAACTGAATATGAGAGGAACGGGAGATATGAGGGCTCAAGGTGAGGGAAATGATTTTTACTTAAAATTTTTTCCGAGTGTTTACCTCATTTCTGTGGCAGAGGCCACACTATTTTCTGAATATTCCGTACTGTATTCCTGCTGTCACTGTAGGAGTTAGTGAGGTTGGCATCAGGTAGAGAGGGTGGCCACATGGGGGCACCAGCGTGCCATGGGCGCCGTCCAGGTCCAGCTTGGCCTCTGCCCTACATTTGTGTTTGTGTTAAAAGCATGGCGGCAGCCGGCCATGGTGGCTCACGCCTGTAATCCCAGCTCTTTGGGAAGCTGAGGCAGGTGGATCACGAGGTCAGGAGATTGAAACCATTCTGGCCAACGTGGTAAAATCCTGTCTCTACTAAAAATACAAAAATTAGCTGGACATGGTGGCGCGTGCCTGATATCCCAGCAATTCTGGAGGCTGAGGCAAGAGAATCGCTTGAACCAGGGAGTCGGAAGTTGAAGTGAGCCGAGATCGTGCCACTGCACTTCAGCCTGTCAACAGAGCAAGACACCGTCAAAAAAAAAAAAAAAAAGCATGCTGGCACCTTCAGCCTTCCTGCCTGGGCATTAACAGCCTTTAGAGGTCTGGGTTGGGTAGCACTGCTCAGAGAAATAAGCCCTCAACTCATTACTGACTTCTCATATGGTTCTATTCACAGGGAGTAAAAGCAAAGTGCTTAATAGAATATCCATATTTCAAACTAGATATGTTTTCTTCTAAGAATGGTGATTATAAAATTGAGTGTTTTGCTTTTCTTTTTTTTTTTTTTTTTTTCTGAGACAAAGTCTTGCCTGTCACCGAGGCGGGAGTGTAGTTTCTCAGTCATGGCTTACTCCAGCTCCCGGGGCTCTGCAATCCTCCCACCTCAGCCTCCTGAGTGTCTGGAACCACAAACTCTGCTATCATGCTGGCTAATTTTTGTATTTTTTGTAGAGATGGGGGTTTTGCCGTGTTGGCTAGGCTGGTCTCTAACTCCTGGGCTCGAGTGAACCTCCCACCTCAGCCTCCCAAAGTGCTGGAATGACAGACATGAGCCACCGCGCCTGGCCTTGCTTTTCCATTTTGTGTAGTTATCATTGCATGAATTCGCGGGAGAGGTCACCAGGCAGCCTTAGGACTCTGGGTGCTTAGTTCTAGGCCTCTTCCGCTTGTGCCCTTTTTTATGCCAGTCACCAGCAGGCTCTTTCAGGTTCTCATTCACCATTTGCCCTCTTGGTCTTTCTAAAAGCTTGTTTCTGGTCATATGACCTTTCTGAATGAAAACCTTCAGTGACTTCCACTATTTCACCCAGCCATGTCCCTATGAGGCCCTGAGTGGTGTGGTCCAGGCTGCCCCAGCAGCTCCAGCTCTGCTGCCCTATCAAGGCAGAGCACTGGGCTGAGTGCTGGGCAGCATTCCCCCTCCAGGCCTGCCCATCCCAGCCTGGAGCAGTCTCTAGATCCTGGTTTGTTTCCCCACCCATAATAGAAAGGTGAGGTAATAATATGGCCTACATGGACATTAAGTAAGTTGAGGCCTGACCACCACAAGTGCTCAGCAAATGTCAGCAGCTGTTGTGGTGATGACACTGTGCCTCCAGCTCCACTCAGTCTGTGTACTTTATTATGGCACAAACACAGCCTGCACTTTCCTGCCTCCCCTTTGGCCTCTACTCAAAACAAAAACTCTTTTCCTTATCTTCACTGCGTTTTGTTGAAATCCATGGCTCTTCATAGTTCTCCTCAGATTCAGGCCCACCCCAACTGTGCCATTTCCTCCTGGTCTCATTTTGCCTGTCATACTCTCTTCCCGCTAGGCAGGCTCCAACTCTCCTGCAGCCCTCTGGAGACGGCCACACCCTTCCTGTGCTGCCACTGTGGCCTTACCTTACAGTCTTCCGGCTCCAGATGAGTTTGAGAGCTTTTGCTTTTGTTTGTAACCCATTTAGTATCTAACATGGCATTTTATACATAGGAAGCTTCTCATCAATTTTAGTGGGTGTGAACCAAATTAAATATTCTACTAGCAGGTTGGTGGCATGGAGAGCTGTGTGCACAGGTAAAAACTGCAGCCCCTCACCTCTGATAAGTTAGCCATAGGTTGGAATATACTTGAGGTACATAGACTGTTTTACTCCCAAGAGTGCTAGACACTCACTGTCTTAATTGAGGCCACCAGATAGATACACACATGAGAATGTAAATAATGGCTTGTGGCTATAATGACTAAATGCTAAGGAATGGCCAGTAAACCGTGGTGTTCCCTAGAGACCCATGCCTGGGCCCCACTCGTGCTGCATCTCGGGCATCCAGACCAAGGCTTACTTTCTGAATCCATAGGGCATCCACATGGGTGGTGTCAGTCCTCCACAGACAGAGAAGCTGGCACATTGCATTTTTCCATCTATTCCAGTAGTAAGATTGTGTCATCTAAGATTTTTGCTTTAACTGTATAATTGGACGTTCAACGAAACAGAGGAGGAAAAATAGTGAGGTGGGTAGAGCATCATGTTCAGCCTCAGGACCGTTCACAGGGAGAGCAATTTTAGACTGCGGGTGTTGAGTCTCCAGTTATCCTGAGTGCCAATTAAAGTGATTCACATCTGAAAGAACAGTGTCACAGGAGAGGGACAGCCCAGGGTGGATGGGTGGGGTGGCCAGGAGCTGGCTGCCGACTCCCTCCCTGAGCTGGGCCTGCAGAGCCCAGACTTGGAGGAGTAGGGCACGCTGTCCACTTGGCCTCATTTCCAAAGATTCTGCTTAGCCAGTTACGTTTCTTCATTTTAGTAAGCACAGGTGGCTGGTGAAGATTTTCCAGCCTGGTAGATCTTGATGCATGTGACTTATGACTTTTAGCGGGTGGGGGAAGAAAATAGATGAAAATAGACTTAGGTTACCAATGTGAGTCTGCGCAGGAAAATGAGGAGGTCAGTCGTTGTGTTGTATCGAAGATGTGAATTAGGAACTAGCTAAAGTACAAGAGATTGATTTTCCTGTGCAATTAAAAATAAACCTGTCTCTGCATTTCAGTCGCAATGTATCTGCTGAGCAAAAGGACGAAAATAAAGAAGCAAAACCTCGATCCCTACGCTTCACCTGGAGCATGAAAACCACTAGTTCAATGGATCCCGGGGACATGATGCGGGAAATCCGCAAAGTGTTGGACGCCAATAACTGCGACTATGAGCAGAGGGAGCGCTTCTTGCTCTTCTGTGTCCACGGTGATGGGCACGCAGAGAACCTCGTGCAGTGGGAAATGGAAGTATGCAAGCTGCCAAGACTGTCTCTGAACGGGGTCCGGTTTAAGCGGATATCAGGGACATCCATAGCCTTCAAAAATATTGCTTCCAAAATTGCCAATGAGCTAAAGCTGTAACCCAGTAATTATGATGTAAATTAAGTAGCAATTAAAGTGTTTTCCTGAACACTGATGGAAATGTATAGAATAATATTTAGGCAATAACGTCTGCATCTTCTAAATCATGATATTAAAGTCCGAGGACGAGAGCACGCCTGGGAGCGAAAGCTGGCCTTTTTTCTACGAATGCACTACATTAAAGATGTGCAACCTTTGCGCCCCCTGTCCTCCTTCCATTGCCCTGAGAGTCAGCGTGTGGCCCTATCTCCCTGTGCCTCCCGTCTGGGTGGGTGTGAGAGTGGACAGTATGTGTGAAGTGGTATATATGGAAGCATCTCCCTACACTGGCAGCCAGTCATTGCTAGTACCTCTGTGGGAGATCATCTGGTGCTACAACATTAAAATTGCCAAGGAAGAAAATGCTGAATTACTGCTAAGAATTAACCTTAAGATTAGTTCATAGTTAATACAGGTTTACAGTTCATGCCTGTGGTTTTGTGTTTGTTGTTTTGTGTGTGTTTTTTTAGTGCAAAAGATTTAAATTTATAGTTGTGAACATTGCTTGTGTGTGTTTTTCTAAGTAGATTCACAAGATAATTAAAAATTCACTTTTTCTCAGTAAAATCTTGCATTGTCTCCTAATACTGTGTTTAACACACCCTCAAGATGAGCAAAAGGAATGTGTATGAAGGCTTGGAGCCTCGTGGCCCTTAGCAGGAATCCCAACATTTTGTGATTACCAGCATATTTTTTCTCCCAAGGCAATCAAGGGAGAAGACGGCCCTCATGGTGACCCAAGAAGAAAGGGAATCCAGAGCAGCTGCAGCTTAACCCTGGGAGTTGTGGCACAGCCCTGTGGCCGTGAAGGTCTTGACGGTTCTAGGTTGGTTCTCCGTGAAGTATGTAAATTTCCTTTCCCCTTTCTTGTGATTCAGTACGTGAATCAGATCTGCAGCTTTGTCCAACACCTGCCTATGTGGTTGTTTAGGGGTAATGAGCTTGTCACTCATTGGGTTGCCTTATTCTCACAGGGACGTTGTCATACTGGTTGCTGTGCTCTTTTGGGGTCTGGGTTTGTTGTTCCGAGTCTGAAGGTCTGGAAGCCCGGACACAGTGGTTCACACCTGTGAGCCCAGCAGTTTGAGAGCCTGAGGCGGGAGGATCTCTTGAGCCAAGTAGTTCAAGACCAGCCTGGGCAACATTGTAAGACCCCATGTCTTCAAAAAATAAAAACATCAGCCAAGCGTGGTGGTGTGCTTGTGGTCCCAGCAATTCCGGATGCTGAGGTGGGAGGATTGAACCCAGGAGGTCAAAGCTGCAGTTAGCTGTGATTGGGCCACAGCACTCCGGCCCGCAGAATGAGGCCCTGTCTCAAAAAAAAAAAAAAAGAAAAAGAAAAAGAAAAAGGAAAGAAAGTCTGGAGAGTCACTCAATCAACCAGAAATATTGTTGTCTATCTCTGGCATGGACAAGGCACCGTTCTGATTGTGTGAGATCCTCAGTGAGCAGAACTGTCTCCTTGAGGCTGCCATTCTAGGCTGTGGGTAAGTAAGTTACCTAGTGTGGAGCATGTATGAGAAAGCGCAGAGCAGGCACAGAGTTCATCAGCAGTCTGGGTGTGAATAGTGCTCTTTGGGCAGAGGCCTGGGTGGGCGTCTTCACACAGATTTCTGGGGAAGAGCACTGCTTGGGCCTGAGGCCTGAGTGTACAGTATGCCTGGAGCAGAGTGTGGAAATGCTTCTCCTCTATGGGAGCTGCTGAAGGGGCAACAAGAGCTGTGTGGCCTTGGGCTTTCAGAGGCTCACCCGGGCAGCTGTGTGGGGGACTCACTGAAGTGGGGCAGGGAGAGTCCAGAAGAGCCGCTTAGAGGCTCTCAGCAGTAATAGAGGCAATAGGTAGTGCAGCCTTGGCTGAGGATGGGCCTGGCACAGATGGTGGTTGGGATTTGGGTATGTTTTGAAGTAACAGCCAACTGCATTTGCCCTGGAGTTGGATATGGGGTGAGTAGAGTCAAGGACAACTTCATGATTTTTTGTCTGAACAGCAGTAAGGCCGGAATTGCTGTTAGTGGAGATGCGGAAGCCGGCTGGAGAGATGTTTGAGGACAGGACGGGACGTAGATGAGGAGGGCAAGCTGGGAT
This sequence comes from Cacajao melanocephalus, assembly GCA_963573385.1. Taxonomy (NCBI): domain Eukaryota; kingdom Metazoa; phylum Chordata; class Mammalia; order Primates; family Pitheciidae; genus Cacajao; species Cacajao melanocephalus. The sequence goes on from CAUYLG010044692.1 coordinate 129,696, forward strand.
GTGTTGGGTTTGAAGTGCCTTTAGACACTGACTGGTGACCTCCAGTGGGCAGTTGGATAAACATGTGAGAGGTTGGGAGAGGTGAGGTCTGGGAGACACTGGGAAGCCCTCAGCAGGTGAGACAGAGGAGAAAGCAGGACTGAGCCCTGGGCGCAGCGCAGGCAGAGGTCCTGGGAGAAGGGGTGAAGCTGGCAAGGCAGCAGCAAGAAGGGAGGGCCGCCTAAGGCTCACCTTGCAGGAACCTCGCAACGTGATTTTTAACAACTAAGTCCCCTTCCCTCTCTGTCCAGTGCCTTCCAGAGTGGAGTCCTCTAGCAGAGCTCAGTGTGCCCAACCACAGACATCAGTGAGGACTTTCCCAGCTTTTCTGTCTGGTGCAGGCTGGTTTTTTATATCCCATTAAAGCATCGCAAAGCCAACCAGGACAAGAGAAATGGGATGTCTCTCTGCACACATGATCCTCTTTGAGGAGATCTTCCCACAGACTTCTCTCCCTCTTTGCTGTCTTTGTCTGTCACTGTCCCTTCTGCGGAGCAGAAAGCCAAGGATGTTTTGCCATAAATTACTTCTTCCTCTGGGTAGATGTTTCTGAGCTGTTCTATGAAATTCACAACTATGAAACTGGCTTCCCTAAGATTCCTGCCCCAGAAACTCATTATAGCAGGTTCCTGTGCATAATTTCTGCAGAGGTGAAGCAGAGCCCTGCCAAGCAGAAGTTAGGCCACAGCGGACTTCCTCTTCCTTATCTTTGTACCTGGGACTCATTTTGAATTGTTTTCCATTTTTGCATTCTCACGGACAGATTGAGCGCTAGAAGTTAAATTCCCTTAAGAGAAATTAGTTTCCCACGTGCCCTGATGCAGTGGCCACTCTTTATGCTCATATTTTCTTGAGGTGCCCATGTGTCATAAGTAGTGGCTGCATTTTAATATGTTACTTCATCAAGGAATGTGTGTCTCAGAGGCTAGTGTTCACAGAAAGTTATCCAAGTGGGTAATATTTATAAGGCTATGTTACTAATTGATCTTGGCTTGATTTTAATGGCATCGTGGGTAGTATTCCCTTTACCAAGGTTAAAATGTGAATACTCATTCATGACTAAGGTTCCAGGCCCTTTCTATGGATTCTCCATTCTCAGAATGTGACATTTTTATTCTGCATATGATGAATTTTGAAAAGGGATATTCTGCCTGGCGTGGTGGCTCATGCCTGTAATCCCAGCACTTTGGGAAGCCGAGGTGGGTGGATCATGAGGTCAGGAGTTCAAGACCCTCCTGGCCAACATGGTGAAACCCTGTCTCTACTAAAAATACAAAAATTAGCCAGGTGTGGTGGCGCATGCCTGTAATCCCAGCTACTTGGGAGGCTGAGGCAGGAGAATCACTTGAACCCGGGAGGCAGAGATTGCTGCGAGGCGAGATTGTGCCACTGTACTCCAGCCTGGCGACAGACTGCGTCCAAAAAAAAGAAAAGGAGTATTCTACAATCATTGAAAATCATGGCCTAGGGGTGGTTTCTCACGCCTGTAATCCCAGCACTTGGGAGGCCAAGGCGGGTGGATCATGAGGTCAGGAGTTCGAGACCAGCCTGACCAACATGGTGAAACCTGGTCTCTACTAATAATAAAAAGTTAGTCATGGTGGCAGGCGCCTGTAATCCCAGCTACTCGGGAGCTGAGGTGGGAGAATTGCTTGAACCTGGGAGCTGGAGGTTGCGGTGAGCCGAGATTGCAACATTGCACTCCAGCCTGGGTGACAGAGCGAGACTCCGTCTCAAAAAAAAAAGCAAAGAAAAACAAACTACATTTTTTCCTCATCGACTACCCGGAAGTCTCTCAGAAGTGAGGTCAGGCACCTACTGGGGCCGTGCTGCTGGTTTTATTTACCCACCAAGCAGAGCGTTGTCCTAATCTTCAGTGAGCGTGACTTCCCTCTCCTATATCAGCCACATTAGAGGAACCAAAACCACATTTCCTACAAGTGAGTGAGTCGCCAGCTCTCGGGCCACCTTTGCATTTCTGAAAGTGAAGGCCCATGCAGAAAACTGTTACAGAAACATGACTGGCTTTTAGGAGCATGACTGTGATCATTTTCACAGCATATGTTTCTCCAAAAGCCTAGACAATAATGATATTTAGAAGAAAAACCTCCATACATGTGCATGTGAATAAATTATGGTTACTATGGAAGCCGTGCCAGGCAGCCCCTGCCCAGTAAGCAACCTTTGTGCTGACCTTCAGGTCTGCAGAGCAGTTGCCACTTCCCTGGGTGTGGCACCAAGCAGGAGCAAGTTCAGTGTGGGGTGTTTCCCACACACTGTCCCTTCCAGTCCGTCTCAGAGGGGCATCAAAATGAGAAAGCTTTTGCTCAAGAGTTCAAACCTTACATTTCTGTTGTGGGTTTTTTGTTTGTTTCCTAATATGCCATTCCTGGTATGCCACACAGCTCACGGGCCCTTTAGATGGGGAGAGATTGTTGCTCTTCAAGGTAGTGAAGTGAAGATGGTGCCTTAGAGCTGTTCTGACAGTGCATGGGAAGTCCAGGCGTGACTCCCCCATGAGTGGAAGGAACTCAGTGTCCTTGTCAGTCGGGGAGAAAGAAGACAGTTCAAACCTATGTTTGTTTTGTTTGTCTTGGGTTTGTTTTGTTTCGTTTTGTCTTTGAGACAGGGTTTCGCTCTGTCGCCCAGACTGAAATACAGTTGTGCAATCACAGCTCAGTGCAGCCTTGACCTCCTGGGCTCAAGTGATCCTCCCACCTCAACCTCCTGAGTAGCTGGGACACACAGGTATGTACCACTTTGCCCAGCTAATTTTATTTTTCGTGCAAACAGGGTCTTGTTCTGTTGCCTAAGCTGGTTTGAATTCCTGGGCTCAAGCAATCCTCCTACCTCAGCCTCCCAAAGTGCTGGGATTACAGGTGTGAGCCACCTCACCCAGCCCCAACAACTATTTTTGAATGATTCCTTGGAAAGTTCCATTGAAGGCCGGGCACAGTGGCTCACACCCATAATCCCAGCACTTTGGGAGGCTGAGGTGGGTGGATCACTTGAGGTCAGGAGTTAGACCACCCTGGGCAACATGGCAAAACCCCATCTCTACTAAAAATACAAAAATTAGCTAGGCATGGTGGCTTGCACCTAGAGTCCCAGCTACCCGGGAGGCTGAGGCACGAGAATAGCTTGAACCCAGGAGTTGGAGGTTGCGGTGAGCCAAGATTACACCACTGCACTCAAACCTGGGTGGCAGAACCAGACCCTGTCTCAAAGAAAAAAAAAAATCAAGCACACACTAACCCTCTTCTCTTCCTCCCTCTCCTGGCTTAGCCAGTGCAGTAAAGTCCTTCAACAGCGTGCTCCCTGGCCCTCGAGAGAACACTGCCTATCGAGTAGACTTGGTAAGGAAATGTTTCCCATTTCTAAGATGGAGAGTTCTGGATTCTGGACCTTCTATTAGGAGTTTACAGGTCTGTACTGCTACCTCCCTGGCCCAGAGCTTTTGCCCTAGAGAACCAGTAAAAGCATTGAGCCTGGGGTAAGAACTCAGACCAACTGAAGGCTCTCTCCCTCCCTCCTTCTCCAAGAGGCCTGCCCTGGCTGTGGCACCAAAAAGCACACTCAGGCCTCTGTGCCCAACTCTGCCCTTTCGCCGTCTGCCCCTGTCACACCAGCATCAGCGTGAGTTACACAACTGTGTCGCTCTTTGTGTCTGCTCTCCCCACACTTACTAGAATGTGAGTCCCATGGGGCAGAGATCTTCGTCCTTTTTCTTTTCTCTATTCCAAGTACCTAGAATAATAGTACCTGGCAAAGGCACTATCAGTGCAAAATGAGTGTTTCTTTTGTTTTGTTTTGTTTTGTTTTGTTTTGTTTTTAATGATTGGAAGCAAGCAGGAAATACATAGAAGGTGCAAGACATTTTTAGTGGCTTGCAGTAAAAAATGTCACTGAGGTCCCCCCAGCTGCCCCTGCCCCAGATGGCCCAAGGATGAGATAGGCAACCACTCGGGTCATGTTTTGGTTTGTAGCCTGGCCTGTATGGTCTCCAGGAGCCCTTTGAGTCTTGCCTGTTTGGCAGAGAAGATTGAGGCCCAGAGGACTGAAGGGATGGGACTGGCACCCAGTGAGCTTTTCCCTTCACTGAAATGCTAACACAGGTGATGTGTGTCATTCAGCTTGGGTCAGGCACATACCACGCACTTCGTGGTGGTGGGTGCTGTGGAAATGAAGTAGATGACCCTGTGTGGAGATGACGTTTACCATCGGGTGTGGAACTGGGAGTTAAACTCTTTGACTTACCACCCTAATCTGCATCTGCACAAGAGAGACACAGCCTAGGTAGTGTTTGGATTTCAACCCTGGGAAAGATAGCAGCCTGCTGCTTGGTGGCAGCATATGAGCTGGGGTTTAGTGAGGAGGAGGAGCAGTCGTGTGGGCATCAGCAGTCACATAGCACCAGACCAAGGTGAGACCCTCCTAGCGGAGTCCAGGTCAGTAAGGAGGCTTCACGGGACTCTCACAGAAGAAGGAAAGCTGGACACGAGGGTGGAGCCAGGGGAACCTGGGGGCCACTTCAGGCATTGTTTGTTGCCATCGACTTTGATTCAGTAAGCTTTGTTGATTTATTTTGGTTTATTTTTTGTTGTTAATGTGATGGGGCTGATTACTTATAAGTTCTGAGGTTCTTATTTGTGTTTCCAGCTCCCTGGGTATTCGTTCATACCTGGTTTCTGGCTGTGATGAAATGTCTTCTGACCAAGTGGGTTGATAAACGGCGGGGGGTGCTCTGCTGGAGCAGGGGCGGGGGATGCAGTCACTGAGCAGAGAAAAAACTCATCTTCATCACTGAGGGGGTTCTTTCCCCCAGCCAGTGCCTTCTGCAATTTCCTGCTCTATCTACATTCCACCCACTTAACCCACCTCTAAGAGTTATTTTAAAACAGCATTCTAGAACCCATCTCTCAAGCAGGAGGGAAGTCTCCAGTGGCTCATGCTGTGCGTCTCCTGTGTCTGCGGGCACCTGCAGTACCGGCGCGCTCACAGCCCACCCCCAGGACCTGTGGGGGGAGTTCGGCTGCTTCCGCTGCTTCTGCTGCTCCACGTGCACATAGGCCTCCTCGCCACCCTGGCAGTCTCCTGCTCTTAGGAGCTTTAACTGTTCAAGACTCAATGGCCAGGCGCGGCAGCTCATGCCTGTAATCCCAGCACTGTGAGAAGCTGAGGCAGGAGGATCACTTGAGGTCAGGAGTTTCAGGCCAGCCTGGCCAACCTGGTGAAACCCCATCTCTGCTAAAAATACAAAAAAAAAAAAAATTATCCAGGCATAATGGCAGTCACCTGTAATGCCATCTGTTCAAGAGGCTGAGGCAGGAGAATTGCTTGAATCCAGGAAGTGGAGGTTGCAGTGAGCTGAGACCCTGCCACTGCACTCCAGCCTGGGCGACAGAACAAGACTCTTGTCTCAAAAACAAAAACAAGGCCAGGCACGGTGGCTCACACCTGTAATCCCAGCACTTTGGGAAGCCAAGGTGGGCAGATCACAAGGTCAGGAGTTTGAGACCAGCCTGGCCAACATGGTGAAACCCCATCTCTACTTAAAATATAAAAATTAATCAGGCGTAGTGGCACACGCCTGTGGTCCCAGCTACTCAGGAGGCAGAGGTTGCAGTGAGCCGAGACCACACCATTGCACTCCAGCTTGGGCAACAAAGAGACTCCGTCTCAAAAAAAAAAAAAAAAAAAAAGACTCAGCTATTTGAAGATTAAAAATGTGTTCCCTCCCTGAATTATTATTATTATTGTTTTTTAGATGGATTCTCACTCTGTTGCCCAGGCTGGAGTAGAGAGTGCAGTGGCACGATCTCGGCTCACCTCTGCCTCTCTGGTTCTTGATTCTCCTGCCTCAGCCTCCCAAGTATGTGGGATTACAGGCACCTGCCACCATGTCTGGCTAATTTTTTATTATTAGTACAGACCAGGTTTCACCGTGTTGGCCAGGCTGGTCTCGAACGCCTGACGTCAGGTGATCCACCCTCCTCAGCCTCCCTAAGTGCTGGGATCACAGGTGTGAGATGCCGTGCCCGACCGCCTCCCTAAATTCTCGTTTCTCCAGGTTAAGCTGTCCCAGTTCTTTTCAGGTATTCTAGAATAAGACAAGAAGACTTCTTGTCATTCGTTTGTTCACATGTTCATTCGTTGTAGGCATATTTCGAGGGTTAAGGTAGGAGAAGCTCCTCTGTGCTGAGCCCTGGAGATAATAAACAAGATAAAACCTCCTGGCCTCAAGCAGCTCGTCACACAGGGAGGCGAGGGGTACTGGTGCAATACCAGGATGGGCTGATGCTGCGTGCAGGAAGGCCAGGACCCTGGCCAAAGGGAGCCAGGCCTGGGTGCAGGGGAGGCGTGTAGAGGTAGCAGCTCAGCGAGTCTGTTCAGTGGGAGAGAGAGGAGGGGCACGTGCAGAGGCAGGCGCCAGGGGCCTGGCTCATCTCCGACTCAGGCGCGGGGGCAGCGACTGGGCCGCCAACTCCTGGGCAGGCTCTTTCTTGTCACCAGCCCAATATGTTATGTCTCAGACTCTTGAGAGTCTGCACTTCTGTGAAGGGGCCTTCATTCCGCAGTACTTCATCAGGGAGTGACCTAGCAGGCTTTGGGCAGAGTGTGCTGCTGCCAGACCAAAGCAGATCATGCTGCACCAGACAGCCAGAGCCTGGCGACCCCAGAGAGCCTGGCCTGAGGCTCTGCCTGGGCTGGTGCCTTCCAGAGTAAGGCCTGCAGTAACTCGCCTCACCCTCCTCTCAGGAGGGAGCTGCCAGCAGGCGTGGGTAGGCATGAGCACATTCTCAAAGCAGTTATGTTTTGCATGGAAGTCAGCTGGGAAGTAGGAGCATATGTAGTCATGTTCATTAATGTGGCACCAGAAGTCCCTGGGTGGAGGGTACCTCAGAGCATTTCCAACACGCCACCACTCCCACCCTCCACTCCACCCCTCCCCAAATGCACCTGTGCACTCGGGAGTTCTGCCTGCCAGTCACTCCCCGCTACAGGCTGGCCTCCGCTGCTCTTCAGCACACAGCTCGAAGAGCACACAGCTCGGCTGCTTTGAGCCATGTGGTTCTCGTGCTCTCCACCCTAATCCACTGGCCACTCCTCTGCTGCCCCCTCTCTGTGGGCTCTAACAAGCTTGTCCCACGGCTGCTCAGACTCCCCTCAGCCTGCCACCGTTGTGGGGAGTTCCTGCTCCCCGGAATGGTAATGATGTGTGTCCTCTTGTACTGACATCACTAAGTACAAAGGGCACATTTTGCTGGTTTGCATTTCCTGGTTCAGGAATACCTGATCTGAAATGCTTGGACCACCCACAGGTGTTTTGGGTTTAGGGTTTTTTTCAGATTTTGGAATATTTGCATTATACCTACTGGTTAAGCATCCCAAATTTGAAAATCTAAACTCCGAAATGTGCCAGTGAGCATTTCCTTTTAGCATTACATCAGCACTCAGGTTCAGATTTTGGAGTATTTTAGATTTCAGGTGTTTGGATTTGGGGTACTCCACCTGTATATATTTTATTAATTTAACCAAAACACTAGAACTTTGCTGAGAAAGTAAAGTCATGTTATCCTGTGTCGAGGCCAGGAGAACAGAGGGAAGTAAGCACCGTGCTCCTTTCTGATCTGAAGAGTGAGGAGGGTCAGGCCAGACGCTGGCCCCTCTGCCACAGCATTTTATCTCCCAGGTAGATGCTGCTGCTGTGACTTGGATGAGGGCCACAGCATAGGAGTCAAAAGCACAGCAGTTCTGGGACCAGGCACAGTGGCTCATACCTGTAATCCTAGCACTTTGGGAGGCCAAGGCAAGAGGATTGCTTGAGGCCAGGAGTTCGAGACCAGCCTGGGCAACATGGTGAGACCCCCATCTCTACAAAAAAAATTTAAAAATTAGCCAGACAGGCCAGGCAGGGTGGCTCACGCCTGTAATCACAACACTTGTAGAGGCCGAGGTGGGTGGATCACCTGAAGTCAGGAGTTCAAGACCAGCTTGGTCAACATGGTAAAACCCTGTGTCTACTAAATATACAAAAATTATCTGGGCATGGTGGTGGGCACCTGTAATCCCAGCTACTTGGGTGGCTGAGGCTGGAGAATCGCTTGAACCCAGGCGGGGGAGGTTGCAGTGAGCCGATATCGCGCCATTACCCTCCAGCCTGGGTGACAGAGTGAAACTCTGTCTCAGAAAAAAAAAAATAGCCAGACATGGGGATGCACTCCTTTGGCCTCAGCTACTGAGGAGGCTGAGAAGGGAGGATCACTTGAGTCTGGGAGGTTGAGGCTACAGTGACCTGTGATCCCACCACCTCACTCACTCCAGCCTGGGTGACTTCAAGACCCTATCTCAAAATAACATAAAAAATAATATATTTTAAAGGAACAATTTTGGGTATGGATGAGTAGCACCACCTTTATTATTTCTTCCTCTTTTTCTTTTTTCTTTTTTTTTTGCTGATTACAATATTTCTTTTCCTTTTGAGAGTGTAACACATTTGAAGTGCCATTTAGTATGTTGGGTAGTTGATGGGTCAAAAGTATGACAAAACTAGACTTTTCACTTTCATGTTAATGGAAGTTTCTGCTGTTTTTGCTATAAGTTGTATAATCCTGGAGTAGCCTTGATGTGTGTTGACACAAACCACATAGTAATGGGTGCAGCTCAGTATAGGTGGAATGAGATTAATGAAGGAAGACCTAAGCCCTGCCCTGGAGGCAGGCAGCATTCTCGGAGAGAAGGCTTGCCAGCGGAGCCGGCCTCTAATGAGGAAGCGATGGAGGGCAGAGCCCAAGGAGCACAGTGATGCAGAAGGAAGCCATGCTGAAATGAGGCCTAGGGCAAGCAGGGCCATCCTCCCAGAGGGGATTCCAGCTGAAGGTGGGAAACAGAGCAGACCTGCAGGAGGGAGCCCTGCCCCAGGTTAGGCAGACAGGCAACAAACGAGTCTGGAGAGGTTGGTGCTGTCCTGAGTGCAGGTGGGTGTGGGGTACTTGGAGCCACTGGGCCGATTCCTCTGCAAGCCTGGTCAGATCCCAAGCCAAGCCCCACGCTGCATGGGGTTCATGAATGGTAGAACAGGGTTGCAGCCCCATCACCACAGCAGAAGTGGTGCCAGGCTGCACACACAAAGGCATTTCACCCCACAGCGCTGAGGATGGCCTTGTCCTCACAGCCTAGGCTGCTGCTGGAGCACCTGGACACCTGGCCACCCCTGGCTGCATGGGAGTCTTGGAAATGTGCTGCCACAGCCAGACAGCTGTGTGCAGGCTAGAAACCAGGGCGTTGTCACTCAAGCAGAGGGGAGAATGGCTGCTGGGGGAGCACCGGCATCTGTGCAATGAAGGTGAATCAGAGACAGGTGCAGCTGGCAGCAGCACTTCTGTCTTTTGAGGGCCTTAATTTTTATAGAGCCTTAAATTTTGATAAACCCCCAACCCTGAAAAGGGTATGAAAGTCAGGATTTCTGAACCCAAGCAAAACCATACAAAGTTGGGTTTCGGGAGAAAGATGGAAAGAGTGCAACCAGCTGGGCACAGTGGCTCACACCTGTAATCCCAGCACTTTGGAAGGCTGACAGGTAAACAGCTTGAGCCCAGAAATTTGAGACTAGCCTGGGCAACATGGTGAAACCATCTCTACAAAGAAAGAAAAATAGAAAAAAAATTAGCCAGGTGTGGTGGAACATGCCTGTAGTCACAGCTACTTGAGAAACTGAGGTGAAAGGATCACCTGAGCCCAGGGAGGTCAAGGCTGCAATGAGCCATGATTGCGCAGCTGCACTCCAGCCTGGGTGACAGAGTGAAACCCTGCCTCAAAAAAAAAAAAAAGTCTAGTCGCTGTGAGTGCAGAAAGCCTGTAGCTAGACTGAGAAGTGCACATGTAAAAAGCCTCAGCCTGGCCAGGTGCAGTGTCTCATGCCTGTAATCCCAGCACTTTGGGAGGCCGTGGCGGGTGGATCACCTGAGGTCAGGAGTTTGAGACCAGCCTGACCAACATGGAGAAACCCTGTCTCTATTAAAAATACAAAATTAGCCAGGCATGGTGGCTCATGCCTGTAATCTCAGCCACTTGGGAGGCTGAGGCAGGAGAATCGCTTGAACCCAGGAGGTGGAGGTTGCGGTGAGCCGAAATCGCACCATTGCACTCCAGCCTGGGTAAGAAGAGCACAACTCCATCTCAAAAAAGCCTCAGCCTTCTCAGCAGTACCAAAAAAGCCTCACTTTTCTAAGCTGAAATGCTGTCATGTGCTCAGTGGAAACCTCACAGCCAGAAGACTTGCCAATCAAATTATTTTCTTTTTACCTGTGGAAAAGGAGATTAACTTCACATCCATGTGAGTCCAATGTACAACCCCCAAGGGTGCTCTGGGAGGCTTGCCAGAAGACTTGCCAATCAAATTATTTTCTTTTTACCTGTGGAGATTAACTTCACATCCATGTGAGTCCAATGTACAACCCCCAAGGGTGCTCTGAGAGGCTTCAGGAAGTGCCCGGCTGGCTCAAAATAGAAATCCAGAAGTCTGCTGGGCACGTGCAGCCTTTTAAGGCACTGCTCAGACAAGCAGGTCCCAACTGTGGGAGGCTAGAATGTTCTTAAAAGAGCAGTGAAAAGAGCCCAGGAGTTGGAGCTAGGTGGCTGGTCCTTCTGCCTCTCTGAGCCTCAGTTTCGCCATCGAGGGGGGAGCTCAGACTGTGGTAGTGGTAAAATCCTGCTGCAGCTTCGGTGGGCTTCCACAGACTGGAACACATGACAGCGTTTTTAACAAAACGCCATTAAAAAAATTATTTTGGCTTATGTAAGTAATACATGTGCCCTGTAGAAAATTTGGAGAATAAAGTATAAAGAAGGAAATCACCTGTTACCCCACCACCCACAGTGACTACTGTTCCTTGGGGTTTTTCCATACATACTCTGTGTGGGATCTCAGAGCACAAGCTGTTTTATAACCTGCTTCTGCACTCGAGCTGTTCTTAGCATGTCACCACCTCACTAAATTTCTCACACTGTCGTCCCTGTCTGCACGGGACCCCAGAGGAGGGGTGGGGCTGCAGCCACCTCTTCAGTGTCAGCAGACCTCCCTTACGGTTTCCGTGTTCTCGGTAATCGTATCTGTTATTTCTGTAGGGCAACGGGACTCGAAGAAGTGGGGCTGTTTTGCCGCCTAAGGGGCATTTGTCCATGTCTAGACATTTTTGATTGTCACAAGTTAGGGAAGCAAGGACTACTGGCATGCAGCAAGTGGACGCCAGGGCTGCTGCTGGATGGCCCCCACCAGACTTGTCCGGCCCAAGTGTCTGGAGCGCCGCTATGGAAACCCGCCGTAGACGCATTCCCTAGCTGGGAAGTCCCTGAGTGACAGGAAGAAAGCCGAGGTAGGGCTTGGTGCAGCCAGACTGCCCTGCAGGGAGATGTTTCCAACGCACAGGACGTCTTCCAGCATCCCTGCCACCCCTAGATACTGTCCTCTGCTGCCCATGTTTCACAGTGCTTTCAAGGAGAATTAAACTTGCCTGTTAAAGTCTCCAGAGTCAGAGGAAGAGGAAGGCTGTCTAGACTGTGGTTGGAGGTTCCGTGGAACTAGTGGCTCCAGCAGGCAGAACTACAGCTCCCCTGCTGAGGGAAGTGTATATTAAGCCCTGCCTTGTCCCCAAAAGAATTAATGCAGCAAGGTAAAATATGGGAGGCACAGGGAAGAGAGTGGGCCCAGGAGAGTTGAGGGTCCAGACCCTGTGGGCGCCACAGGCCAGCCAAGGCACCACCTACCTTCAGAGTTTTACTGCTTCAGAAAGAAGTTGTCCCGAGCCAGGCCCAGCCCTCGGCCTTCCAGGGCAGTATGTTAGGCCTGCACGGGGTGATAACCGGTTCCATTTGTTTGCCCACTGGTGGTTCTAGGAGTGCCCCACTCCAGAGTCTGCACGGGAAAAGGGGAACGTTGAAACACAAGTGACGGGCCTGCCCAGCCATGCCCTCAGCCCTGTGTTCACCTTGGAGCGGGGGCCACACCACCCCAGCGATGGGCTGTAGGGCTGGCTCTGCCCACGCCGCGGTGAGGGGACTGAGCCAGCAGGAGGGCTTGCAGCACTGACGGGGGCCGCGGTGAGGGGACTGAGCCAGCAGGAGGGCTTGCAGCACTGACGGGGTCCCCTGGGGGCGGAGCACAGGCAGGCCTAGAGACCCATGCCTTACTGAAGGGTGCCATGTCCCTGGCCTGGCTCATGCCACATTCTGATGGTGCCACACACCAAGCTGCTCACAGGGAGCCTCAGCTGCTGACACAGCAAGACAGGAGGGCTTCGCTGGCTAGGTCCCCACTGGGTCTGTGTCCCTCACTGCCCTCAGCCACCCCTTTCCGGAGGGGCTTACTTCCTCTGCTCACCTTGGGCTTCTCATCCCAGCCCTTCTCCCAAGACTCCAGACTGTACGGCTCCAGTCTGGCCTGGCCCAGGCCTTCCTAGCTAAAGGCTAAGCCAGAAACTGGCCCCTGGTCAGCCAGGGAGCACCCAGTCCAGGGCCCAAAAGATGGCTGCAGAAGTGCCCCCCAGCCTTCTGCATAAGAGGACCTGACCCCTATGTGCCTGGCCTACCCAGGTGTTAACTTGGAAGTGGATACTCCAAGTCAACCCTGCTCTTAGGGCCCCCCAGGCGCCCAGCCCAGCCACTCTCCTGCTAATTCCTCCTCGGATCCTTCCCAGCCTGGAGGGCCCTCTAGACAGCCATTGTGGCAGATTTGAGCATGCACCCCACTGCTGCTCCTGAGCCCCAGTGTCTAGGTTGACAAGCCCCTCATGTCCCAAGGAGGTGAGAGCCCAGTGATCCACACTTGTAGTGTCCAGGGATGCAGTGGGCGTAGAGATACAGGATGAGGCCTGCCCCAGACCCTGATCCCCAGGGGTGGGGTGGAGGCGGCCCTGGCCAGCAGGTGGCAGCACAGGCTGCATCCTTGGAGCTTAGGAGCTGGAGAAAGATGGGAAGCAGGATTCCTAGCCCCTGGCTGGCTCACCTGTCCGCCTCCATTCCCTGAGCTGGCTGAGCCCCTCAGGGTGCCCAACCATGGTGGCAACTCTGAGCCAGAAGCTGGGCAGGGACAGCGGCAACTGGTAACTGTAGTGGGAAGGGATTGCATCAGGGACCAGGGAGACCAAGAGCTAGACAGCCCCAACCCCCTTCTGCCCCAGGGTCCATACCTTGTGGTCCCCCCATGAGACCAAGGGGCTGGACACCCAGAGGCCTCTGAAGAGGAGGCTACCAGTGAAGGGGGAACCAATGGCTCCCCAGGCCTGCTAGTGGGTCTTGAGGGCTAAGCCCAAGGGCCAGTGGGGCTCGGGAGCTGTTCCGCCTGAAGGCGGAGGCTGGGAGGGAAGGAAGCAGGGAGGAGAAGCTAGAGAGTAGTGGTGTGGGGATAGGAGGGAGGCAGGGAGATGCCTGGATCTGATGATGTTGCTGCTTGGAAGACTGGAGGAGGAACCCGGTTGCAGGAATCAGAAAGCTCTCAAGTTTCTGGGCTCAACCCCCCCACCCCCACTCTGCAGGATGGGGGCCATGAGCCAGGGAATGGGGGTGGTTTTTTATAAGGCCTGAGGAACATGCCAGGCTCCACACCCAGGCCTGAATGTCCTCAGATGTTCAGGCCTGGCACTCCTCCCTCACTGCTCTCCATGTTCCTGGTAGACAGGAGGGAAGGGGCCCATGGACTAGGTGGGGCAGGCAGAACACAGTGACCACCTGCTGGCTACTGTCCCATCTCACAGAAGGCGAGGCCCACAGCAGGCCCAGAACTCACTTCTGGGGCCTGGCTGCTGCCCCTGGGAAAGGAGAGGCACCACTCAGACGCGCAGGCAGGCCAAAACCCTAGTTTATTTCAGCATCAGCAGTATCTTAGCCATCAAAAAAATAAACTCTACCAAGGGTGACGAAGTCTCTACAGCAAGGCTAAGGGCTCGCCAGGTGGCGAACATCAGGGGTGCATGGTGGGCACTGCCCAGGCAATAAGTTAGGAAGCAGCAGGGCTGATGTTGGGTGTGGGCCGGGCTTCACTTCTGGGCAGGCATGAGGTCGTCGATGGCCTGGCCCTGTTCCAGCCGCTGCTCCATCTCGATGAGCAGCTTCACTCCATCCACCACCATCTGCACCAGCTCCACCTCCGAGAAGCCCAGGCGGTCAGCATTGGAGACGTCGAAGACCCCGCCCACCGCAGCTGTGTCCACACCGCCTGGGGAGACAGCAGGTCAGGGGGAGGAAACAGCTGCCCGAGGGCCAGCAGGAAGCCCACAGCACCTGCCCTGCTCACCTGTGCCTCGCTTCTGAAGTCGCAGCCGCTTAAGCACCTCCGAGAATTTCTCGTGCTTGCCCAGATGGGGCAGCTTAATGTGCACACCTGCCCGCAGCCCTGTGCCCAAGTTGGATGGGCAGGTGAGGACGTAGCCTAGGTGAGGGTTCCACATGAACTCATAGTTCTTAGACTTGAAAAGAGTTTCAATCTGCAGACAGAAGAGGGTGTGAGTGGGAAGGCCTGCCTGAGATTCCCACAGGCCCCAAGTCCCGGAAATCCCCCAGGGGGACTGATGGGGTACCCACATCCCTGCCTGAGCCCTGGGATCTGGACCTGCCCCATCCCTGGCACCTGGGTGAGGCCGGTGCAGAAGCGGGTGAACACTTCCTTCATGTTGCCCCCCTTCTGCATGGAGATGACCCGAAGGTGGTCCTCCTCGTTGACCCACACCAGGAAGGTCTTATTGTCATTGTGCCTGTGGGAGGGCTGATCTCAGGGCATATCCAGAAAAAAGCCCCAGGCCGTCCAGACCACAGGAACTTCCCAAGTCCCCGAGGTGCTGCTCTCAGCCGTGCCCAGGAGTAGGGGCTGCTGCCAAGACTCCACCGCCAACACGGGGCAGGCGGGGAACGGAACGCCTCAGAGAGCGGGAGAACCCCCGCGGCCATCATGTGCTGTGGTTTGAGATGGAGCGGGGCCAGGGACCGCCAGGACAACCCTGCCCGCCCCCGACAGTAGGGTTAGGAGCCCTGCCCCTGGAGAAGCTTCTGCGTCACCAGCCCCTGGTAGAATCCCAGCAGCGGAGGAGTGAGAAAGAAAACAAGCAGCTCCAGCTCCCGAGGGGCGTAGGGGAGAGGCGCCACGAGCCCAGCCCCAACTTCGCATGCGGGGGAGGGGGGGGAGACCCCACAGGCCCAGTCCCTTAACGCACCTGCGGCCAAGGTCACCTATGCGGAGGGCGGGGCGGCAACGAACCCAGACTCGGAGCGCGGCCCCTCCCTCCTCCTCGCTGCGAGCGAGCTGCGAGCGAGCGGGGCGAGAGAGAAAGGGGAGGCGGCAGGGAAGGAGGACGCCGCAGGAGGGCGCAAAGGGATACGCACCAGATGCCGCGGGCATCCGGCCAGTCGCGGGCCATGCCCGAGGCCAGCAGCAGGGGCGACACGGGCTTGTCAAAGAGGAAGTGGTCGTCGATGAGCTGCTGCTGCTCCGCCTCCGTCATGCTCTTGAGCGCGTAGTATCGGCCAGCCAGGTCGCCGTCCAGGCTGGACAGGGCTGCGGGGGGCGCGCTCAGGACGCTCGGCTCCCGCGCCCTCCCCCCAACCCTCATCGCGGACCCACCCGCCCCAGGGGACGTCAGAGGCCCCCACGCGCCCGGGTTTGCGGGCGTCCAGTCCTCACGGGCCGGGCGACGGTCCCAGGCGGTGACTCCCCCCGCCCCCCGCCAGGACGCGCCCTCCCTGGGCCCCAGGCCGCTGTGGACGCGGGGCTGGGCCGCCGTCCCCTCGGTCTCTCCGGGAAACTGAACCCAGGCGCGCGCAAATAAAGGCGCGGCGGCGGCGACCGCTCCCGGGCGGCCGGTAAACAAGCGGCCGGGGACCACGCCGGGACCGGGACGCGGCCGCCGCCGACCCTCGGCCCGCCTGGCCCCTACCTTCCACCGCGAGCTTCTCGATGGCGCGGCGCTCCCCGCGGCTGCAGTGCGGGGGGAGGCAGAAGCCGCGGATGCTGCGGCCCGTGCGCACCCGCGAGCTCAGCACGTAGTTGGGGTCCAGGTCGTCGCCGCCCTGGGGGCCAGACAGGAGTGAGCGCCAGGAGGCCCCGGAAACGCGGCTTGCCCCGCCCGCCCGCCGGCCGCTCCGCACCTGCAGGTTGTCGGGGTTGAGGTCGGTCTTGTGCTCATCGCTGGGCTTGTAGCCGCCATGCCGGTCCTCGATGATGGGGTCGAAGAGATCCTTGAACACTTCGTAGGACTCCTCGTCGCCCGCCACGCAGCCCACGGTCATGATGTATGGGTGGCCTGGGGGAGGGGGAGCGGGACGGGGACAGTGACGTCACTGCCCGGCCCGAGCGCGCTGCTGAAGACCCTGCGGCTGCGCGCGGGGAGGGGGCGCCGGGACCCCGGCCCCGAGAGGGCGCGTACCCGGGTTGTCCACGCCTGTCTGGATGACGTCGTCCAGCGTGAAGCCGCTCGGCGTGCTCTTGGCGCGCAGCTCCGCGTACAGCTCGGGGGTCAGCACCTTGGCCATGTGGTTGTTGTGGCTGCTCAGGTCGGGGAACTCGTCCTCGGCCGGGAAGCGCAGCTTCAGCGTGTTGTGGCTGTTGGAGAACGGCATGGCGGCTGCGGGGAGACGCGGGGTCAGCGGGGACCGGCGCGCCGGGCTCCCGCGAACCACTCAGGGCCCCGCCGCTGGGCCCCCCAGCGCCCCTGGGACGCGGCCAAGGTCAGCGGGGTCCACAGCGCGCGCGGGGAGCGCCACCGTTGCCGGGGACCCCCGGCCGGTCCGGCGCGCGCTCCAGGCGGCGCGCCCCGAGCGCGTGACGCCGCGGCTCCCGCGCCCCCTTTGCACGCAGCGCCCGTCGCCCCAGCACGGACGCCCCCGGCCCTCGGGCCCACTCACCGGGCGTCCGTGCGGGGGCGGGGGCGGGGTCGCTCCGTCGGTCGGCAGCTCCGGGCGCGGCGCTGGCGAACAGCGGCCGCTACGCGCTCCCGCGGCTCTTAAGGGGCGCAACGCGGGCCGCCCATTGGCGGCTATTTATAGCCCATTCATTCCATTGGCCCGCTCCGCGGGGTGGTGCCGCCGCTTTGTCCGCCGCCCGCAGCCCCCAACACCCCTCTCGGCCGCCCACCCGAGCCGTCCCCTCGCCGGGACCCCGCGCAGCCTGCCCAGTGCCGGCCCAAGACCTCGAGGTCGAAACCTCAGGTCCTTAGCTATCTGTATCCCCTCGCGCGTCCTACCTCCGAGCGGGAAACTGAGGCCGGAGAGCCTCCGGGCACTCGAGGACGCTCGGGTTCGTCCGCATCCTCGCGCCTGCCCGCCTCGTCCAGCCAGCCCCGGCGGCGGCGGCGGCGAGGGGCCGGGCGGAAGCGTTCAGGGCTTCCGCAGCAGGTACTGCCCCACCCCACCCCCGGCCGGTTCGAGCTGGCCCGGAGCCGCCGACCTTCCTCAAGGTGCCCGCAGACATCTCCTGGGCGATCTTGGTGCAAAGCGAAGGCACGCGGGAGGCGCAGTCAGGCTGCGGCCCAGCCCGGGGACACCGCGGTGCCCTGACCTTGGGCAAGTCCTGGGGCTCCGGGGGATTCAGGGCAGAAACCACTGGGACACTGGCCTTAAGATACCGCCGGCAAGTGCAGCCTCGGAGTTTCCAGACCCCAACCCTGGGCCCTCTTCTCAGGGGACAAGTTCACCTGACCCCCAAAGGCAGTCTCCAGAGACTTCAGGCAGGGGTGGGAGGAAATGCTAATAAACAATAAGCATAGATATGATTTTTAAAAACTCATCTCACGAATAACCAGAATCATGCAAATTAAACAGTGACTCCATCTGTCTCTACCCTCAACACTCCCAGATCGACCCCAGCCAGTGCTGGCTATGAGCTGGAATGCAGGGAGACAGGCGTCCACACGCTGCCTGCAACTTGAATTGCTGCATGCTTTTTGCAAGGTAACTTGGCAGAATCTATTAACATTAAAAATGTTCAAACTCTGTGACCCAGCAATCCCACTTCTAGGAATGCAGCCCTTAGGAGGGATGTCTCAGTTCTCTCCACTAATGGAAAAGGAGATGTGTGAAGGGAAGAACAAACACCTCTGGATACCCGCCGATGCCCATCAGGCGGGACTGGCCAAGGGTGGGAAGGCATCCGCCTGCTGTGGAGTATTATGCAGCTGTTAAGAGGAGGAAGTGGAGCATGTGGGGTTAATATCCATCAAGGACCCTCATACGTTGCTCTGTGACTAAAGCCAGGAAGGGGGGAACCCTTATCTGTGGGTATATTTGACAAAAACTCCTCTGGCAATGGCACAGTGAGCACCTGCCCAGTGCCAGCCGCTGAGGATACAGCAGGCAGCAAGGTGTACAGGTGCCTGCTGCTGGAGGAAGACTGGCCGTGAGCCAACAGCCCAGCAAACCAGATGACATTAGGAGATCAGTGCTGCTGGGGTTGTGGGGACACAGGGCACAGCAGTTGCAGGCATAGGAGACCCTGAATCGGTGCCTCTGAGGAGAAGGCGCCAGAGCTAAGGCGCAAAGGCAGGGGAAGCCTGTCACCTCTGCCTGTGTGAGCATCAGCGTGGGCCCTGCCTCATCCCCACGGCCACTGCGGTGGAGACGCATGCCTCTTCCCTGCTTGGCATGCTTCGTCCTGTTCCAAGTCAGCCTTTTTTAGACTAATAAAACCAACCCATGTAAAAAGGCAAATGGCCCCCTGGGCTGGCCAGAGAGCAGGTGTCCCTTAAGCCTGGAATTCCTGCTCTCTGTGCCCCCTGCAGCCTCTTTCCCCAATTTTAGAAATTTCTGCAGCTGCTCACCCCCTACCCTACAAAGCCTGAAGGGCTTAAGTTTCTGTTTCTAGAAGGGATAGCTGCAGCCCCTTGAGGGTGACTAGGGGGAGGGAGGGACTTGGGGGGACACTCAGGACTTCCTCTGTCTTCAGCATCTGCAGCTTCTCAGGCCACCCCTCCCTTCTCTCCCCTGGCCGAGAGCCTAACCTGTTTCCCCAGCCTGCCATGGGAAAGGACCCCCTTTCCCCTTCCCTCCACAGGCAAGGTCAGAACTGCAGAGGTGGGGTCTGGAGAGCAGGACTGCCTATGGCAAGCAGTGAGCCGGGCACTGGGGTGGCTCCAGCCTGGGGCCGCTGGCAACCCTCAGCCTTCTGAGGTGGGTGTTTTTGTTCCCAATGTGCAAACAGAAGATCATTTCATTTTTGTTTTTATTCTGTTGAGACAGGGGTCTTGCTGTGTTGCCCAGCTGGTCTCAATGTGCAGACAGATCAGAAGTTATGTGACAGAAGTGTCCAGTCATGGGCCCAGCAATCCCTCCACCCTCACAGAGTGCCAGCCCTGTGCCAGCTGCCTGGGCCAACGGGGCAGAGGCCAGGCAGCTGTGACAGGGCAGCAGCAGCAGGTGAGACCCAAGTGTCAGGGTGAGGCCCCCCAGGCAGGGGCTGTTGGGAGCCTTAGCAGCCCCCAGAGCAGGGGCACAAGGGGAGGGTCTGGAAGGTGCGGCCTCCCCCCAGCTCACCTGCCCCGTCTGCAGAGCCCTGCTTTCCTGAGGGCCCAAGGAGCTGAAGGCTGGTGATGTTACCAGGCCAGTGTTTGGCCCAGGTTCCTCAGAAATCACACCTGGTTACACATGAGCCACTGGGCCTGGAGGGCGCTTCAAAGGAGGCCCAGGCCTTTTATTCACAGAACATGACGAGGCTCTGCAGGGCAGGCATGGGGGCTCTGCAGGGCAGGCCGTCCTTGGAGTCTGCTCCGAGTGCAGCAGAGGCAGCATTGCTTCCTCCAAGTGCCCTGCCCCTGAGTGGGCTGAGGTCGGGAGAGGGGCAGGGGCTGACTGGGGGTCACAGAGCACAGTGGGGCAGGGGACTGTGCTGGTCAGAGAGGGAAGGACCGCAGTGACATGGTCCCTGCCAGGGGCGTGGACAGAGCAGCCTCCCCCGTGGGCGTCTTTCCTGCCTCTTCCCACCTTTCTTCAGATCGGCCATTGGTTCTCTGAAGCCAGTTTACTGGCTTTAATTCTTAATGAATTAAGAGATGGGATCTTGCTATGTTGCCCAGGGGGAACTCCAACTCCTGGTCTCAAGCAGTCCTCCCTTCTCAGCCTCCTCAGTGCTGAGTTTACCGGCTTCAAATCCTAATCCCACTTTGACCTCACTGGCTGTGACCTTAGGCAAGTTACTTAACCAGTCTGAGTTTCTGTTTCTCCATCTATAAACTATTCCCTCCCTCAAAGGATCCAGGGGAGAATTCAGTGAGATGACACAGCTGGGCATACACAGCATCAGCCCTTGTGGGGAGCCCCAGTACAAACTGTGCAGGGAGTCGTCAGCTGAGGTAGGGGCATTAGTTCTGCTTGAGGACTCAGGCTGGGGACTAGGGCAGGCTCAGATGGAGCAGATGGGCAGGGCTGAGAAGGCTGCCTGGAGGAGGGGGCACTGGAGGAGTTGGCCAGCCAGTAATGGACAGAGAAGCAAGTGGGAAGTTGGAACCAAGGGAAACCACCACCGAGTCACCAAATCCTAACTCGGGCCCATACAGGCAGCCGACTTAACTCTACACCACAGCTGAGAGGCTGGAGAAGAGAAACCCAAGAGAGGTGGAAAGTCAGAATCCCCCGGGGGAGCAATTAGGGGGCAACTCAGGCAGGTGCATCATCAAAGGAGAGAAGCATCTGCTGGAACAGAGGTTGGGGAGCCATAGATGGGATTCGTTTGTCTCAACATTGAGAGCAGAAGGCAAGGAGGCCATGAGGCAGATGTAGAGGCAAGCTGGTGGCCAGCGTGGTGGCCCCACAGGGACAGGAGCCCACAGAGAGTGGGAGGCTATGGAAGGCCTCTCACCATCTTACTCCTGGGGCCTCCCAGCTCCAGGCCCAGCTAGGGCAGGGACACAGAGGGGCTGAGGTTGGACCCCTGGGTTTCTATGATGGACCCTGAGAAGCCCATGGCAAGGGCCACAGACACCCTGGCCTCGCCTGCCCCAGAGGTGAGAGAGTTGAGAGTGCCCACAGGCTGCCAAGGTCCCAGAGCAGAGCTGGCTCTGAAGGAGCATGGCCACCTCATTTTACCAGGCTGGAGTGGCAGAGTGCCTGGGGAGGGTGGCCTAGGGTCATTGCTAACTGGCTTGGGTTCAGGTGCAGGCTAAACCCTAGGCTGGGTGGGCGGGGAGGGGGGTCTCTGTTCCTCTCCAAGACCTGGTCCTGAGAGCTAAGGGCTGGAGGAAGAAAATGCACGTCCCCTGCCCCCGCTCTCCTGCATACACACTCCACAGAGGAGCCAGCTAAGAAGAGCGCTGTGGAGACAGAACAGCACACCCGCTTCTCTTTTCTGCCTGTCCACCAGCAGCTCCTCCTCCCGTCTCCTGCTCAGCTCCTCACCAGACCCAAGAGTGGGCCCAAGTCATCCAGGTCTCACTGAGCCTTGGTTCCCAAGAGGGGACACGGGACCCCCTCTCCCTCCTAGAAGCAGCTCTGCACTCAGAACGTGCCCCATTCGGTGGAGGCAGGGCCTGGGCGGAAGGCCACTTCTGCAGACTCTTCCAGGCCCCCATCTCTGCGTCTCTGGCTGACCCTAGCCCAAGCCTTTTGGGATGGCCCCTTGACCTTTAATTTCTTTTCGGGAACTCATCTTGGGGCCCAGTCAGGGGTGTTCCCAGAGCAGTTTGCAATGACAACATGTCTGTGGCAAAGTGTCCTCATAGAGGACCACGGGCCAGCCCTCTGATGAACTCCCAAGGCCTGTCAAAGGGGTCCTGGACAGCAGTGACAGCCAAGCCTTGGCTCCTGCCCCCCTTCAAATGTGGCTGGGTATGACGGTCACCCGCGGCCGGCGGGACAGGGAGCCCTTTTGTTTGTTATTATTTGCACAGATGGTGGGGGGGGGGAAATCTCACTACGTCCCGGGCTGGTCTCGAACTCCTGACCTCAGGAGAACCTCCTGCCTCTGCCTCCCAAAGCGCGGGCTCATAGGCGACAGTCACCGCGCTGGCCGGCCGCCCGCCCGCCTTCTGGATTTTGTCCCGTCTTCGGATCTTCCAGCAACCAGCAAGTGTAAACAGAGCACCTCACATAAAGTCAGAAGTCGCCCAGGAAACGTCCTCTGGGAGGGACGGGAAGGGCAGCCTGGCGCTCCCAGGATCCCGTGCGCTGAGGGGGCGGGGCGGGGTGCGACGTCATCAGCGGGCGCGGAGCCTGAAGTGTTGTGGCCGCCGCCGCGTGTCGCGGAGGCATGTGTGGAGCCCCGGCGGAGGGAGAGTCGCGGGTGAGACTCTGCGGGGCCCAGGATGGCAGGGCGAGGGTAAGGGTGGTCCGGGCCGGGCGCGAGACGCAGGGCCTGTTTCTCCAGCCTCGTATGGGCGGCTCCCGCTGGCCCGGCCTGCCCCCTCGCTGCTTCTGCACCGGCTGGGCGGTGTTTGCTTTGACGGCCCTTCCTGGGGAGGCCTTACCCCTCCGGCATACCCTGTCCCTTGCCCACTCAGGAGCCTGTTGTAGGGGAGATTGGGGCGAGGAATCAAGCCTGGCTTGGAGGTGAGCCCATTGACCATTTGCCTCTCCTCAGCCGGTGGACACCTTTCTCATCTCACACCTCGGGAATAGGAGTGAAGCTCCTGGAGAAAGGTGATGGGAGGGTCGGGTCCTCACTCTGGGAATCCTTGGGACCAACCTACGCCATTGCCAAGCCCGTCTTCATTTATGATTTAGGCGCATAGTCCGTCGCTCGTCCTAGACCAAGAAAGGCTGCACAGGCCAGACCACAGTGCAGCGCTGTTGGGCTCCCTGTCAGGCAGTGGCAGAGGCTGAGCTAGCCACGCCCCGCCCATGCCCGCTGCTGGGATCTCAGTCTCGAAGCCTTCTACCTAGACCCCAGGCTCTCCTCCTGCCTCCTGACTTGCTCATGCCTGCACACACCCCTCTCCAGGTCCTTGGTGCTTGCTAGATACTAACACCATGAGCTTCGTGGCATACGAGGAGCTGATCAAGGAGGGTGACACAGCCATCCTATCACTGGGCCACGGTGCAATGGTGGCAGTGCGTGTGCAGCGTGGGGCACAGACCCAGACCCGGCATGGTGTCCTGCGACACTCAGTGGACCTTATCGGCCGCCCCTTCGGCTCCAAGGTGACGTGTGGCCGAGGTGGCTGGGTGTACGTGCTGCACCCCACGCCTGAGCTCTGGACGCTGAACCTGCCGCACCGCACGCAGATCCTCTACTCCACGGACATTGCCCTCATCACCATGATGCTGGAGCTTCGGCCCGGCTCTGTGGTCTGTGAGTCTGGTGAGTTCCTCAGGCTGCCTCAGTTTAACTCAGAAATGGACACAAAGGTGGAGGTCAGAGCCTCCAGCCTGCCCTTCATACAGACAGACGCGGCTCCTCAGTGTCTGTTTTCACATCTTTCTGGGATGCTGACAGCAGGGAGTGAAGGTGGAGGCAGGGAAGCCCCTTCAGAGGCTGGTGCTGCCATTGGAGTGAGAGGTGGTGGGAAACAGACTAGGGGAGCTAGGGAGGACGTGGTGCCCTCGTGAGGGTCCTGCTTGCTTTGGTGGGGCCTGGCCAGCGCCATGCTTGGCGCTGTCCTGGGTGCTGACCTTCAGTCTCTCGTCCTCTGTGCTGATGGTGAAGCAGAGAGAGTTGCCCCTTCTGGAGAGAGGCCAGGGCTACCCCGGGGAGCTGTTGTAGGTTGGGAGCCTTCCCCATCCTCATCCATGATCAGATCTTCACCTGCCACTAATGAATGTGAGCACCGTCTGAGTCCAGGGCCTGGGCTGTGGGAACCCCTGCATACATACGGGTGCTGGGGCCGCCTGGTGTGACGACTGAAGCCAAGATTGGCCCCAGGCCCAGATGCATCTAGGTTGTTGGTGGCATTTTTCTCATGGGCAAGAGGGCTAGGGTCCAGGTTCACGAAGAGTGCCTAGCACCGTCATGCTGGCTTTCTGAGGGCTGCAGTCACCATGTCCCTCCCTGGGGTGTCTGGGTGGCGGGGGTGGAGAGCAAGACTCAGAGCCAGCACCATCAGCTCCTTGTGCATCCTGTGGCGGGGTGCTGGCCTCTCCGCCCCTGCCCCACCCTCGAGAGAGAGCGCAATCAGGCAGCACACTCCTCCTGTGGCCTTCTGGGATATGCCAGGTCCCCTCGTAGGAACCGAGAACAAGATAGATCCGGTTCCTGCCCTCGAGGAGAGAGGGGGACACAGCCTGGGTGTGTCCGTTGATGTTATATAGCTTGTGAGACAGGACTGTGTGTCTGAGCAGGACCCAGAACGGGGTCTCTCCAGCTAGGCCAGGCAGGGAAGACCTCTCTGAGGAGGGGACGTTTGAGTTGAACATGATGAGGAGGGACCCACGAAGAGCCAAGGGACAGCTCTGCACCAAGGAGGAGCTGGGCAGAAGCCCTGCGGTTGAAGCGTGCAGCCGAGTCAGGCTCAGTGGGGGAGGCTGGAGGGGAACTGGGCTGTACCTCGGAGGCCACCTCGATCTGGGAAGGAGTCAGACTCACCCCTGGGAAGGGGGCAGGGCCAGGCTCTGCAGAAGGGAGAGGCAGCAGGCTGGGAGCACCTAGGGGAGGGGCTAGACAGGTGGGGCGAGGGGCCAGCCCCTGGAGAGAATGTGGGAGGCGGCAGGAGGCGGGACAGGATAGAGGGAGTGGGTGGAGGCCCCTCCAAGGGTCTGGCCGAGCACTGCAGTGCTCAGCACTGTTAGGGTTTGAGGGGTGGGTGGAAGGTGTGCAGCGGATGCTGTAGCAGGAGTCTCAGTAGAGGGACCCAGGGATGGGAGCGCCATCAGGTAAATGGCCCCTGAAGCTGGAGCGGGAGGAGGGACGCAGGGCTTGGCCCGGTGCCACAGGACAGGGAGTCAAGCAGGGGGATGGTCTGGAGGGAAGCTGGGGGCAGGCGTGCTGGGGAGGGAAGCTGGGGGCAGGCGTGCTGGGGAGGACCAGGGCTGTGGGGTTGGTGGCTGGGCCCTGCATCCTGAGTCCAACCAGGCCAGAGCAGAGCCCCAGCCCCTGCGTGGTGGGGGCAGATTTGGGCTGGCTTGGTGGGGGTGAGTTGACTCAAAGGGGACCAAGGAGCTTCTGGGGAGAGGTGGGCATGAGGACTGGCAGGGTGTGCCACTAGTGACAGGGATTGAGGAGGGGATTGGCCATGCATGGGAGGAGACAGGGCTGAACCATGGGATGGGTCTCTGTTCCCTCTGCAGACTCCCCAGAGGCTCCAGCTAGTGAGCTCTCTCAGTTCCTGTACTTGCACCAGGCAAGATGGAGCAGGGCTGCCACTGGCCTGGCCTGTGCCCACAGCAGACACCACAGCCTACACAGCCTGTCAACCCCAGCTCAGCCCCTAGACAGTGTGCCCAACGCAGGGCTGGCCCAGGGCTCTAGGCAGCCGGGACCACACAGCCCACAGCCCACCTGTAGCCGGGGGTCCTCCTGAGCCCTGTGCAGGTCTCTAGGGTGATGCTGGGGTTGTTTCCTGGGAGTCTGTGGGCCCCGAGCAGTCCCAGCTGATGCCTTGCCCATCCCATCTTGTCCCGACAGGCACGGGCAGTGGCTCTGTGTCCCACGCCATCATCCGCACCATTGCACCCACGGGTCACTTGCATACGGTGGAGTTCCACCAGCAGCGGGCAGAGAAGGCCCAGGAGGAGTTCCAGGAGCACCGTGTGAGCCGCTGGGTGACCGTGCGCACCCAGGACGTGTGCCGCAGCGGCTTTGGTGTGAACCACGTGGCTGATGCCGTCTTCCTGGACATTCCGTCACCCTGGGAGGCCGTGGGGCACGCCTGGGATGCCCTCAAGGTGGAAGGTGCGTCAGGGGTTCCGGGAGAGGCACAGCCTGGGGCAGGGCTTCAAGGGTGAGGGCTGAGCTGGGAGCTCCTTGGTCTAGAAACCAAGACACACCATGGCGGTGGCCAGGCCAGGTTCCCTTTTTGTCCTGAGGTGAGGAGTGGCTCCGGCTGGCCTGGGCAGGCAGAGCTGGGGAGGATGGGCCCCAGCTGGGCCCTGCTTATGGCCTCTGGCCTCTCCCAACCCCTCGATGGGAGAAGGTAGCAGCGCCCCCTAAGTGCAGGGCAGGCCCAGCTGGAGGTGTCTGGAATCCCCTGCCCCTGCTGTTTCCCAACATCTCTCCTCCCCCAAGCTCTGGAGCCCAGGGAGCTGGCCCCTTATAGGGAAGATGCTGGGTGCAGAGGCGGGGCAGCCCTGGGGAAGGTCGGGCCCCAAGCCAAGGAGGCAGCTGGGAGGCCCAGGGCTTTTCCCTTTTCTGGAGAAGGAACGTCTCAGGCAGCAGGGCCCCTTCCTTCCTCCCCGCTGAGAGTTCCATTGTGAGGGTGGGGGGCGGGGCGCCACACCCCACCTCGGACGAGCCGAGGCCCATTACGGACAGCAAGGCTGTGGCCCGGGGGTCCCCTGCTGGCTCCGGCTCAGCTCTGACTCCTGGGTCCTGGTCTCTGCTGAGGAGCCTCAGGGTAGCTGTGGGGATCTCCACACCCTGCCTCCTCCCCTCCGCCTTTGCCCGTGCACCCTCGCAGGCTTCCCAGCTTTGGGGACACTTCTGGGCCTGGGCGCAGTCCTGGGGAGGCTGAACTCAGCAGAGCCCGCTCTGGGGCCCCTTCCTGCCTCTGACTCCTTCCTCAGGAGTGGCCCCGGGAACCCGCACCTGCCTCTGGGACCCGTCCCTTTCCCTGTGACCTCCGTTGTCGGGGCCTTTCCTGCACTGCCCCTTCCAGGTCCAGAGGCTCCTGACTCTTTCGGGGGGCTGGCAGGGAGGGTGCAGCGCACAGCATCACATCAGTGGGACCTGGTGCCTCTCTAGGCTGCTGTCATACAGAAGGCGCCTCCTCTAACCCTGGATCTCCCGGCAGCCCCGTGTCAGGGTACAGCTGAGGGGACCAGGCCTCAGGGACATTTGAGGACACTTGCTTGGGCCACGTACCTCTACCTGGCCCTGGCTTCCCCAGGTCCTCCTGCCAGGTCGGGGCCCGGGGCTGAGCTCTCATTCACTCCGGACCAGGCTGAGTGAAGCCCGTGGCTGCCCTGGTGGGAGGAGGAAGGGAGGGAGGGGCTGGCACACTCGGGCTCCGCTTTGAGTAGGCGCCTCCTGTTCCCGGGAGCAGCGACAGCCTCTAATTTCCTGTGACAGCAGCGGCCCCCGCCTGCTGGAGCCCCAGCCCCCACCCCACCCCACACCGCACTGCGGTGTTGTCACTGCTGCTCCAGGCCCAGCGTCCTGCGGCCCTGTGGAAGGCAGGAGGGCAGTGCCCATGGTGGGCCAAGTGAGACGGTGGCAGCACGGGCTTGACCCGGTGCGTGGAACATGGGAGGACCTGGCGTGGCCAAGCCGGGTGACGTGAACCATGGTGCCAGGCCCCTCTGCTCTGCAGTCCCCGCTCTCTGGAGGGCTGGTAGTCTGTGTTGGCCATCTAAGGCTGGCCTCAGATCCTAGGGTGTGAGTCCAGGGATGCCAGGGCCAGACAGGCCCGGCTCCACCACCCCCCGCCCTCTGACCCTGGCTCCTGCTTCCCACAGGCGGGCGCTTCTGCTCCTTCTCGCCATGCATTGAGCAGGTGCAGCGCACGTGCCAGGCGCTGGCGGCGCACGGCTTCTCGGAGCTGAGCACCCTGGAGGTGCTGCCGCAGGTCTACAATGTGCGCACTGTCAGCCTGCCCCTGCCCGACCTGGGCTCGGGCACAGATGGCCCTGCCAGCCCCGACACCAGCCCCTTCCGCAGCGGCACGCCCATGAAGGAGGCCGTGGGCCACACCGGCTACCTGACCTTCGCCACCAAGACCCCAGGCTAGGGGGCCGCCACCCCGGGCACCAGGGAGCTGGGAGCACGGAAGGGCTGGGCAGGGAGGCCAGAGGCACCTTATATGGTCGGCGACACCTGCTAGACACAGATGGTGGGGCGGGGTTTGGGGGCCTTCTGGGTGGCCAGAGTACGGGGGCAGGACGGGCGGCTGTGATGGAGGAGCAGAGCCGGGGCTGGGCCGCGGCCTTTCTTGTCTAGCCCCACGGCCTGTCCCAGCTGCTGTTTGTTGCCAGCATGAAGTCTCCACTGCCACAGGCTCTCCTGGGTATTGAGGCCAGAGGGTGGTTGAGGGGAGTCTGACCCTCCAGGTGGGCCTAAGCAGGAAGGGGGTGGAGGAGGAGCATTGTCCCTGAGGCCACGCTTCATCTGACCCCTGGGCCCCCACAGCCCGGGCTGCCCCACAGGGCCTGAGACCACCTCGTGCTCTGCCAGTCCCTGGAGCCTTGGCCGGCAGCCAGGGTGAGCTGACATAGATCCCTACTCGGCTCTCCCCAGCAATAGGAGACCAGGCCGGCCCAGGAACCAGGGAGGTGACCCTGCTCTCTGACCTCCAGGCTGATGTCACAGCACTGGGCTCAGCCCAGGCCTCTGTCCACTCATGTCCAAGAGGCAGGGGCAGCCCCCATCCAGCCAGAGTCCCTTGACACGGGCTGTGCTTGGTGAGGCCGGGCGGCACTGCAGAGAGGAGCAGCACAACGGGTTGTTTGCTGAGGGTGACCAGGCAAGTCCGTGTCGGGGCTGGGGTGTGAGTGCCAGCCTGTGAACTCTGCAGGCACCCCTGCCCCTCACAGAAGCCAGCGGTGTGAAGGAGGTCCCCCCACGGGGACCATGGTGTGGGTGGGGAAGGTGCATCCAGGACACCTCTCAGGGACAGTGCCTGTGTGATCACCTCTGAAAGCCTGAGGGGGCGTTTCCCAAAGCGGGACAGAGGGTGGGGTGCCCGGGCTAGGGGCTCTCTTCACCTGCCCTGGTGTGTGATGGCCTCAAGGGAGGACCGGTGGGTGTATCAGCCATGGGACCCTGGGGCTGCCTCTGGTGCACGGGGGGCCTGGGTTTCTGCCCAGGAACCAGTCACCATTGGGAGCCTCGGTTTCCCCGGTGTTGGCCTCAAGTGCTGTGCTAGCAGGGGCTTGGCCCCGAGTGTGAGTGATGAGCAATAAACGTGCTGCCCCTCTGTGCTGAGTGATCCCTGGTGGCAAGGCCGCCCCAGCTGCCCTCCAGGCCAGCCTGCCTGCGCTCCGTCCTGGCCCCTGCTCCTCCCTGTCCTGGTTTGGCATGTTGGGCGCTCCAGACTCCAGGACAAAGGGGCAGATGTGTGGCCATCCCCATCTGGCTGCAGAAAAGCCACTTGTCCCTGGGGTTGGAGTGGTCCAGGAGTGCTGGGCCTTCCTCCACAGCCCCAGGCTGAAATTGAGTGTGGCTGCCTGGGTTTCTCGCATGCTTCTCTGAAGAGCCTACCCCAGGCCACCTGGTCCCTGTGAAGTGTCACACTGTGGGTCACGTGGGCTGTGGCTGATGTGGTCTGGGAGGTCTGTGTCCCTGAGAGTGGCTCAGCCCTGCTCTGGGGGCTTGGCCCCTCCTTCCAGGACCCGGCCTCCCCTCTACCTCATTCCTCACCTGGGCCCCCCGGCAGGTTCAACATGGAAGTGGGTGACCCTAATGCCAGGAGCTTTGGGGTCAGGGCTGTGCCTGGGGTGTCATGAACTGGGTGATGCACACCCCTGAGGTCCTAATTCCAAGCCTGCCCTGCCCCTCCTGGCTGCAGCAAAGGTCTGCATGGCGTCCGACGGGTGAACACCAGGAAGCTTTTCTTTGAGGCACGGCTCTGAGGGTCACAGGACATGCAGGCCTCAGGCATGGTAGGGTCCAGGTTGTGCCCATTTTCCAGCCCCGGCTGGTAAGCCAGGTGGCGGCCCTGGGTGAGTCACCAGGGTCTGCACATGGAGAGTGGGAGGGCACAGCCCACCCCACCCTCAGTTGTCATGTGGGACAGAGTCGATGTCTCAATCCAGACTCCTCTCAGCTGCTCTGCCCTGCACACAGGCCCTGTGATGACCCTGGGCCTCCAGGCATCCACCCCACTGTATAGCCCTCTAGAGCCAGCTGGGCCTCAGCCCGCTCCCTCAGCTTGGAACCTCACCTGGCTCTGAGCCAGCATCGAACTCCTCTGTGTCCTTCAAGACCCTACTCAAATGTCCCTTTCTCAGCATGCTTCCCCAGACCATCTCACATCCAGGAGGGAGAGTCCTGCACACCCATGGTGTGAGGGAGCCCCCACAGCAGAGGAGCAGAAGGCACGCAGCACCCCAGTTCTGTGATGGGGAGCCTGACTTTCAGAGGCAGGGCTGTGGCCCATGGCCATGAGTCAAGCTGACTGATCAGCAGGCCCCTGATGGTCAAGTTGAGTCAGCAGCATGGGCTCATCACGGGGCAAGGATTCACTGGAAACGCCCCGCCTGGCCCAGCGTGTACTCGCCTGGGGCCCTCAGATTTTCCCTGGAAATTCCCCCGGCCCTGCTGCCCTGCACTGAGACAGCGGCACATCTGACTCCCGGCCACCCAAGCCCTGGGGGACCTCAGGCCCTGGCCCTGGCCTCACTCACCTGCTTGGACGGCCCCAGCCCGGGTCCTGCCCTAGAGCCAGGATTAGAATCCCTCAGGAGCGCCCCCAGGCTTTGTCTTGCCTGGGACCCACGTGTGAGCTGCTCCTGGGGCTTCTCACTGTGCCCTAGCCTCGCCTGCCTCAGAGACTAGCCTCTCACCCAAGAGCCCTGGAGGGCTGGGTCCAATCTAGGCTGTACAGGCAGGGACCAGGGCAGGGTTTCTGGGTGGGTGGAGGGCAGCAGGCCACTAGGGGCACACCCTGTCTAGCAGAATGTGAGGAGGTGGGGCTGCCCCTGAGGGCCCAGGAGGCCCTAACCCCTGCAGTCTAGGTCTGGGGCTAACCCTTCTCTGCCTCCATTGAGACTTTGCTCTCTCCACCCACCTCCTCAGGCCCAGAAGCTAGAGGGCAGGTGGGCTGCCAGGGGACCCTAGCCCCTCAACAGTCCACTGCACAGATAGGGAAACTGAGGCACAGAGATGCGACTCGGGAATCCTGGCCATAAGTGGTTCCCTATGCATGACCCTAGAGAGCAGAGGGTTTTCAGGCGGAGTCCTGGAAGGCTCCTCAGAAGAGGAGATGCCTGTGCAGACGACTGGGCAAGCCTTGCAGGTGGGGTGGGCGGTGCTCCAGAAGCAGTGGATGGAGAGGGTGGAGCTCTAGCCTCTGGGCTGGCAAGTGCCATTTCCAAAGCTGCTCTAAGCAGAGTGGGCACTGGGCTCCATGCCCCACGGCCCCAGGACTGTTGGGGTCGCATAGCAGCCTGGAGGGGCCTGGAGGAAGAGGGTCCCCAGAGAGAGGCTTGGCTCCTGATGTCCCCAGGAGGGAGTGGGCCAGTGGGGCTGACTGCCGGGCCTTGCGTCCTGTCCTCACCAGCCACGGGAGGGTGGGTGCTGTCACCAGCAGGCATGGGCCGAGTGCCTCCCATGTGCTAGCCCCCGCCTGTTCAGGGTGCCAGGCCTGCCCTTTGGGGCTCCCAGGAGCCACCCGGATCTAGGCACACAGTGCAGGGCAAGAGGTGGCTGCGGGGGTGGCCGTGGCCTGGACCCTGTGTGGTAGGTCTGGGTTGGTGGGGGAGTGGGCGGGTCTTTCTGTCCCGGGGCTATGTGCACCACCCACTTCTGGACACTGGAACTGAGCCTTGAGAGAAGTCGTTTCCCGAAGTGGCCAGCAGGTTGGCGGCAGACAGCCAGTCCCTGCCCGAGGTGGGTCTCAGCAAGGAGGGGCGCAGTGGGGCCAGCCTGCTGCCCTGCCCGAGCAGCGGCCTTGCCAGCCCACAGGCCCTCCCCACGAGGAGCCTGTGTGCCCAGGGGAGCTTTCGTGGCCCAGCGCTGCAGCCAGGACGAGGGCGTTTCAAAGTCAGGCCGCCTCTGAAGCGGTGGTGTTGGCGGGAGGGAATAACCGGCTCCCACCAGGCTGAGAATAGCTCAGAATTGGGTCACGCTCACCGAAATCTCCGGTCACAGCCTCCAGCCTTTGACAATAATCAGCTTTCTCCCGACATCTGTCCCTTCAAAGAGGGGGCAGGCCGGTGCAGGCACTTCTAGAAGCAGCATAGTGGAGGGGACGGGAGTGGGCAGGGACACCCTCGCCTCCTGGCCCTCCATGGCAGGCCCCCTGCCTCCCTCCCACCCACCTCATGCTCCCTTACGTGCCAGGTCGGGGAGCAAAGCACGGCGGTGCCCCCTCACAGATAAGGACACCAGCTGGGGGCTGCGGGGAGGGTGGTGCCTGTGCCTGGCCCTCCCGTGCTCGGCCAGCCATGCCCCTCAGCTCCTGAGTGTCGGGGGCCTGCATGCCACTGCCCCAAGCCGCCCTCCTCTTGCCCCTACTGGTCTGTCCTGCTCTTCTAACGTGGTTGAAAGGCATGGGTCAGAGCAGGCCATCCTGTCCTGCCAGGCTTTTGGGGTCGAGTGTTTCCCCAGCCCAGGACTTCACCCCATGTCTTATTTCCTATCCATTTTCCTGCGTCTGGCCCTCCTCATCCCAGAGCAGCCTTCAGAGGGCTAAGGTGGGTGGTGTCACAGGCCCTCAGCGCCCGCATCTGTGCTGTCACCTGCATACGCTGCTACCAGGTGGGTGCTGAAGCCATTGTAATATATAGTAGGTGCCTCCTGCCCAGAGAGGTGGATATGCCTACCACAGGCCAGGCGCGCTGATTTTCGTTCTTTAATCTTTAAAACCCCACAAGGCAGTTCACGTGTTCTAGGTGACACCATTGCTAACCTTCAGCCACAGGTCTGTTCATGTGCCTGTGACGCTGAGCTTCTCAAGATGGAGCCTGGATAGGCTGCTCAGCGTTGTCCCCGCCCCACCCCTGCTGAGCCGGAACTCCAGGCAGGGCCCAGGGGGCCCCATTCCCCAGGCCTCCAGGTGGCTGTGGTACTCAATTTTGAGAATCACTGCTGGAAGACCCGGGAGTCTCACACACATTTCTTTTGTTTCTTAAACAAAAAACCCCTTTATTAACTTAAGCGGCAGCTCTCCGGCAGCTTCCTGCACGCGCTGGTTAATCCTCTGAGGCTGCGCTGTCAGCTGCAGCTCAGTTTCATCCAGTGGGGCTGGACTGTCTCTTCCAAGCCCCAGACCCTGTCGCTCCCTTCAGCTCCACTGCAAATGCCCTGGGGCTCCCAGAGAGAGAAACTGAGGCAGCAACAGCAGGTCGCCGTGCGCAGACCCCACTGGGTCCCAATTTGAATAAACCAAATGTCTTTTTCAAAATAGGACAGTTGGCTGGGTGTGGTGACTGACACCTATAATCCCAGCACTTTGGGAGGTCGAGGTGGGCAGATCATGAGGTCAGGAGATTGAGACCATCCAAGCTAAGACGGTGAAACCCCGTAAACACAAAAAACTAGCTGGGGGTGGTGGCACATGCCTGTAATCCCAGCTACTCAGGAGGCTGAGGCAGGAGAATTGCTTGAACCCAGGAGGCAGAGGTTGCAGTGAGCTGAGATCTGTTGCGCCACTGTACTCTTGCCTGGGCGTCAGAGTGAGACTCTGTCTCAACAACAACCAA
>CAUYLG010044693.1:0-23529 GCA_963573385.1 Cacajao melanocephalus
AGAGAGAGATGGAGTTTAGGAGGAGAAGACAGGCTTCCACGAGAGAGTGTGGAAGGGGACTCCAGAGGGGAAATCCAGGAGAGTGAAAGATGGCTTCCACGAAGGGAGTGTTCGTGAAAGGGGACCCAAACATGGAGTCCCGACTTTTCTCTTAAATTGTACTCCACTGCACTTCTGGCTAGAATCAGAGTGATTTATTTTTTCTTTTAAGAAATCTGGTTATGAAAGAGTATGCCATTCAGAAAAGCTTTCCATTTGGACTGGAGTCCTGTCTGGGGAAAGTGGGGCTTACTTTCCTAAAGCTGTTCTGAGGTCATGGACACATTCCACTCTGTGTAGGTTCAAGGTGGGGTGAGAGAACTGAACAGATATCCTTAAAAGAAGATACACAAATGACATGTAAGTACAAGAAAAGGTGCTTAACATCTTTGGTTATGGGAGGAAAAAAATGCAAATTTAAAACACAAAGGAATATCACTTCTTTCCCTCTAGAATGGCTAAAATTAAAGACTGATAAAACCCGGTAGATCTCCTCATAGATTACTGGTGAGAACAAAAAATACTTACTTTGGAAAACAGATTGACAAGTTCTTTAGAGGTGAATGTACACTTACTATAGGATGCAGTAAACTCCAAGCCTAAGTGTTTACTCAAGAGAAATGGAAACATATGTCCACATAAAGATGAAAATGTTCATGGAAGCTTTATTCATCATAACCCCAAACCTGAAACAACCCAACTATCTATCATCTGGTAAATGGATAAACAAATTGTGGTATATCCATCCAATGGAATACTACTTAGCAGGAAAAAGGAACAAATTACTGATACATGGAAGAACATGGATACATCTAAAATGCATAATGCTAAGTGAAGGAAGCTATATTTAAAAGGTTATAAATTATGTGATTCCATGTTTAGGTCATTCTGGAAAAGTAAGACTGTCATGATCCAGAGCAGATCAGGGATTTCCTGGGCCCAGGGAATGGGGTAGGGATTAACTAGGAAAGGGCAAAATGGAATCTTTTAGAGAGATGGAAGTATCCTACATCTTGATGGTGATCTTGTTTACACAGGTGCACGTTCTAGATTATCGTTGGAATAATGCACTACAGTCAAGTAATAATGTGGCTTCTCCACATTGCCCTGGATCCTGGGCAAGCGGCATAGCCTGGACAGCAGGCCTTCTGTGGTAGTTACTTGTACAAGTCATTGCTGGGGCTGGCTGCTTCTGGTTTGCAGGCCTGAGAGGACAGGCTGTTTCTGAATTCTCTGGAGGTTGGGGTCAATTGGCAGAGATAGCTCCACGACTGACTTTGAACCAAAAGACCAGGTCTGGGAGGGACCCAGTCCTTGTGGATCAGGGTCTCAGGGAGACTTGGCATGTCCAGAAGGCCTTCCCAGATTCCTTCATGCCAGGGATGGCCAAGGGTTTCCTGGGGCCCTCCCTGTGGAGACCAAGGTGTCCAGTGAGAGGGTTAGAAACGCAAGAGGTCTGGAGACCAGGCAGCATCATAGCACCCAGCCTGCATTTCAAACAACCTGTACTTATTGAGGGATAATTCATTTTCCTTCTCTTATCAAAGAAGGATATAGATAACACCACTGATCTCCACTTCCAGTTCTCTGGAGAGGATCTGTTTGACCACACCAAGTGGATAGAATTCCACAGAGAAGCAAACAAAGTCAACATTCCGTTGTCTTGTGCGATATCATCTTTTACAATTTGTTGGAAAATAGCTGGGTGATGCCCTTCTCCCACTGCAACCATTGCTCCCCAAGGTCAGAAGCCTCTTACTGGTAGTGATGATCTAGTCTGCCTTCCTTATGTCACAGAGGAAGAAAATGGGACCCAGAAAGGCCAGTTGACATATCCTAGACCATGTGTCCAGGTAGCAGCTGAAGCAGAAACACTGGGCTCCCCTGACATTCAAGCCGGCATCTTTCGACTATGCTGGAAGACAGAAGTTCTGACTCTCTTCCCTGCCGTGTTCTGGGACTCTTCCTACCTCTGGTAAAGCTCAGAGGGCTTACATTCCGTTCCTTGTAAAGGCCGATGCCTCCAAGTAAGGCCCCTGGTTGGCACAAGAGGAAATGGGTCTTGAATCACAGAAGACAGTTGACTGGGGTGTCCTCTTGCCTATGGGAAATACCCCCAAACAATTGGGGTGCCCAGGGTAATAAAAGCAAAGAGTCCTGTGATCTTCACCTTTTAAACATCTGGCAGAATCGCTGTCTGCTGGTCTCACTCTCAGACTAGACTTTTTCTCCCTTCCCTCCCAGAGATTAAGAGAATCTTTACTTAGCTAAGGGGGCTGTGATGCTGGCATCTGACCACAGTTAGGCTGGGGGAGGCTCCCCAGGAGCGAGACAATCACAGGCCCCTCAACTGCCCTTACCGTGGAAAATCTTGGTTCACAGTCAAGTTGCCAAGTGCTGTTTCAACTGGCAAATTAATCCCATTGCGTTCTTGTTCCAAAACTTTATTTGATGTATCATGACTATCTAGTTCCTGGCTTTGAGCTTCACTTGACCTTATCCTTCATTCCCGTATCAGACGTAACTACATAATTGCCAAGTGAAGCTTACAAGGAATAGAAGCAGGGGTGGTGGCGGAGGACCTTTGACATCACAGTCAAGGAATCTCGGAATATGCAAGTCCTAGCTCAGCCCAGTGCCACCCACCTCATGAAGTTACTGCTAGCAACAAAGATCGTGGGTGCCCTGGCAGGTGGGGACAGGCACCACTTTAGTATTGGCAGTACTGGTGCCTGTGAAAGGAAAATGAGGGCCACTCCCTCCTCCAGGTCAGCTGCCGGAAGATGAATTAGGTGCCTTATACTCAGATGAGAAGAGAAGATTGCTGCTTCCTTTCTAGTCTGGACCCATGGATTGAAGAGACTTAAGATGGGCTCACATCCTGAGCGTGGCTTGTTACTGCACAGCAAGACACAGTGCTGTGTAGCGGTTAGGAGCCTGAGCGCTAGCAGGGGATGGTGGTGCATGCTTGTAGTCAGGAGGTTGAGGTGGGAGGGTCACCTGAGCCTGGAAGGTCGAGGATGCAGTGAGCAGTGATCGTGCCACTGCATTCCAGCTGGGGTGACAGAGCCAGACCCTGTCTCAATAAATATAAATAAATAAATAAGAGGCGCTTGAGCTCTGGAGCCAGATTGCCTGGCTTAAATCTCAGCTCTGCTAATTATTAGCTGTGTGACCTTGGACTAGTTATTTAACCTCTCTGTGTCTCAACTATAAAATAAGACTAACAGTAGTACCTACCTTATAATTATTATGAGTGACAGCTATGCCCCCGAGATGTGTTTTTAGGCCAGAGTTAATCAGACAAACAGAAAAGAGAGAGTGAGAGCAGAGGTGACCTGGGAACGCCTGCCTGTTCTGCAGGAATGTTCCCCTCCCTGGAGCTGGAATCTGGGCAAAGATAAACACTTGCAGCATGAGGAAGCATTAAGCATTAACATGGCCAGACAGCCCAAGGTTATCTTTTTTTTTTTTTTTTTTTTTTTTTTTTTACGATGGAGTTTTGCTGTTGTCACCGAGGCTGGAATGCATGGCGTGGTCTCAACTCACTGCAACCTCTGCTTCCTGAGTTCAAGTCATTCTGCTGCCTCAGCCTCCTGACTGCCTGGGATTACAGGCAGTAAACTGTGGGTGGGGAGTGTGGGCTGAAGGACAAGGGATGTGCTCTTTGGGGCAGAGGTGTGGGGGCTGCCTGATGAGGAAATGGGCCTGATCTAGACCCTGAATCTCCCTATGGCTTCTTCACGTGGGGTCCTGGGGCTGAGAGGGCTGGCTCTTGCGTATGCTTTTAGAGACTGAAGGCCCACCATGCTCCAATTCATTCTTTTATTCATTCACCCACCAAACATTTATTAAGCACCTATTATGTGGCAGGGATTGTGCCTAATATTGTAATATCTAACAGTGAATAAGACAGAGCATGCTTTCAAAAAGCTCATGGTCTTATGGTAAAGGCAACTAAATAGACAGCTGTCACACAGTTTGGAGAGTGTTGTGTTGGCTGAAGAATAGGAGAACACCTACCCAGCCATAAGGCGGCTGGTGTAAAGGCAGCCAGATGAACTCCATTGGCGGGTGGTGCTGCCAGCTCCCCAGATAATCTTGGGAATTTTAATCCAAGGCTGGTCCTGATGGGAGGGAAGGACTACGAAATGTCGGGGGAAGATGAGCTTATGTGTGGTCAGTATGGTCACCTTTAGACTCGCAGAGGTTGAGGTCATGGCTGCAGCATGCTCTGTGGACCCTTCAGCTTTCCCGAGACCCTCAGTGTTTCTCATCTTCTCTGAGACTTGCCTGACTCTGGGATCTGCAGCACAGCTGTTCCTATCCTATGCATGTTAATTTCCTCATGAAGACATAAGGATGGGTTCAGTGACTGCCAAGGGCCACATTGGCTCAAAAAGCAAACCAGGACCAGAATTCGATTTCGCCATACATGTAAGTTCTGAGACTATGAAGCATTTCTGGGCATGTGCAGTATTCCCCTGAGATATGCTTTTGGACTCGTATCCTCCCTTTACCACCCATATCTGGAGGCCCAGTTGGCGGCTGCCTGCCCACTTCAGACCACAGGCAGGTACCCCAGCAGTTTCTAGGTTGCCGTGGGGAGCAACGGCAGAGGCAGGGTAGTGGGGTGCAAGGGCACTGACTTTGGAGCCGGTTGGCTCTGTGTTTGATTGTGTAACACTTACTAGCTGTGTGACCTTGGGAGGCTTGCTTATCCAGTAGGCACTTCAACTTCCTTCTCCTACATTGGAAATAGGAAGACTGTCTCGTGGGGGTGGTAGTGAGGACGGATGAAACTTGCTGAAATGTTTAGTCCAGGGCTTGGCATTCAATGCACTGTTTTCCTTTCCTTTCAAAACTTGCCTAAGATCTCTTCCTTCTCCTGTCTCAACCTAACATAGTTCCTTCCAGATATTTGTTGGTACTTACCCACCAAGGTCTTTGCCAGCCTCTTTGGTGCCTCCCTGTGAATTCTATGCACCGGCTTTAGGTAGCACGCTGCCTTAGCTGTGTGGCTTAGTGCTGTGGCTTTGTGCCAAGAAAAGGAGCCCCTCTTTGGAGTGAGGATTTCAGCCTCCCGTCTTCCATTTGGCCAGGTTGTTCTGGGCAGGAGGAATCGGCTGGACTCAGTTGGTAGCTCTGGAGCCTACTTAGCTGAGTCCCCGTCTTTACCAGCTAGGGTGCTCCAGCTGTGGGGTGCTCTATCTGAATTAGGCAGTTCAAGGAGCCAAATCAGGCTACAGGTTAACACTCTCTTCTAATGAGGAAATCAAGGTCTGACTGCAAAACACACCAGCGAGAGTTCTGCCCTTACACCACTGCTAAGGAAATACTCATCCTCACAGCCTTGCTGATATATTACCTAACCTTCTACATTTGCGAGCAGTGGCTCTCATGTATTCATGTGCTGGAGATGCAGACTCCTGGGCGCCATTCCCAGAGCAGCTGATTCATTAGGTCTGGGAGGCCTGGGAATTTGCATCATCCCAAGGTGGCAGATCATTCTGAGAAAAAGTTGCCCCGTGGTAAAGAATGTGAGTTTTGGAACCAGGCTGGGATCCAAAGCTTGGATCCGCCACTAATGAGCCACAATTCTGGGCAAGTTTACAGATGGTTTCCTCAGGGGTTGTAAGTAAATGAGATAAACTTGTAAAGTACCTCCCACAATGCCTGGTATATAGCAGGTTCTCAATGAATAAAGGTGGCCATGGTGGCATTGGTGGTAGAAGTAGGGATTGATGTTGTTATTATATCATCGTCTTCCTTGAAGGGTTCTTCGGCACCTGATCAGTAACAGATCATGAGGAGACAGAATATCAGACAGGATAACTCTTTATGTCGAGGTTATCTGGGATCACCTTCAT
Organism: Cacajao melanocephalus; assembly: GCA_963573385.1. NCBI lineage: Eukaryota > Metazoa > Chordata > Mammalia > Primates > Pitheciidae > Cacajao > Cacajao melanocephalus. The sequence goes on from CAUYLG010044693.1 coordinate 5,910, forward strand.
TTAAACAGATTCGATGGACTAGAAGGTCAGTGATGAGAAGCTTCAGGGCAAAGTCCAAGCCTCTAGGAAGACAAAGGTCTTCTATTTGGCCTTTCCACAAAACACCAGCCTCAAAGAAGTACATGGGAGTGGGTTTCTGAGACTCTCCCAGAAGGCCTTGCACCCCTGCCTCTGCCTTGTTTGGGGAGTGGGCTGTGCTTGCCTCTTTTGCTGGTTGGATGCCTAAAGGCATATGTTGGCCTCCTTGTAGGAGAGAAGAGAATAAAACATGACAGTGAGCAAGGAAAGAGTGCCAGTGACAGAGCTAAGCTTGCCAGTAAATGGCCAGGGAAGCTCTCAACTAAAAAGGACTATCGGGGAAGATTTGTCCTATTTGATACTGAAACACACCATAAACATTCAATAATTCAAGCTGCGTATACAGGAGCATGGGTGACAGACCAAAGAAGCAAAATAGAAATCCAGAACACCCAAATGCATAGATTTGAATGTAGTATTTGATAGAAGTGACTTCTCAAATTGGCCAGGTTGTCTGGGCAGTGGAAATCTAATTTCTCAAAGTGCTGGGGTAAAGATGGACTTTAAAAAACAGTACTGGGAGATCTGGAAAAAGATAAAAAGATATAAGACCTATCATCATAGGTCAGGAAAAACTCCAAATGGATCCAATTTTTAAGTGAAATAGTAGGAATCATAAAATGACTAGAAGAAAGTATGGACGAATTCATTTAAACCTTTTGAATAAGAATCTCCCTCTGTGATTCAAAATTCAGAAGCTGTTAAAGGTTGTTAAATTAGACTACGTGAAAGCAAACAAAAAACTACTGTATGACCAATGAAATGAAAAAAACACCATAAGTAGGGCAAAAAATGAACCATAAAGTGAGAAAAAATAATTGCAACCTATAACGCAAAGGACTAATGTTCCTGATATCTACAGAAGGCCTGGAAATCAAGGAGAGCAAGACCAGCAACCCACAGAAAAATGGGCCAGCCGAGGACATGAGGAGCCATTTCACAGAAAAGGAATACACATGGCCCTTTAACATATGAAAAGATCCTCAGCCTCACTTCAAAGATAAAAACTACAAATTAAAACTATACTGAGACACAAGTTTCACCCAGCAGATTGGTAAACACTAAAAAATGTGAACACACACCTTGATGGAGACGCTGAAATGGAAAATGGTGCAATTCCAACTGAGAGGGATTTGCCAACAGCCATGAAAGTTACAAATGTATTTTCTGTTTACTCAGCATTTCCTGCATGGGAATCTGCCCTATGGCTATAACTGCACAGATATGAAATTAAATTAATACAAGGTCATTCATTACAGGGTTGCCTGTAGTTGTAAAATACTGGAAATATCCCAAGTGTCCATCTAGAGTTTAGATAACTGAACTGGGACATATCCCTCAATGAAATACTTTGCAGCTTGACTAAAGAAACACTGTGCTGATTTGAAAATATTTCTAGAGAGTACTGCTGAGTGGCCAAAGTAAGGTGCAAAATGGTATCTAGAGTGTGATACCTTTTGTGGAAGGGTGGGGGGCATGAGTAAATAACTCCATATTGGCTTTTGGCTGCATAAAGAAATGTTGGAAAGATACAAGTGAGATGAATATAAGTGGTTACCCATGGTGGGAGAGCAGGAGGAGGGCATGGATACAGACATCATGGGGTGGGGGTAAGATTTTGCAAATCTTCTGTTTTATAGTCTTTTAATTTATGAGCCATGTGAGTATTTACTCCCTTAAAAAAGTTTCTTTCCTTGGCGGGGCGTGGTGGCTCATGCCTGTGATCCCAGCACTTTGGGAGGTCAAGGCGGGCAGATCATGAGGTCAAGAGATCGAGACCAGTCTGGCCAATGTGGCGAAACCCCGTCTGTACTAAAAATGCAAAAAAAAAAAAAAAAAAGAGCTGGGCGCGGTGGAATGCACCTGTAGTCCCAGCTCTTCAAGAGGCTGAGGCAGGAGAATCGCTTGAACCTGGGAGGCAGAGGTTTCAGTAAGCCAAGGTCGTGCCCCTGTACTCTAGCCTGGCAACAGAGTGAGACTCGGTCTCAAAAAAAAAAAAAATTCTTTTTTTTAATTTCTTTATATTTTTAGAGACAGGGTCTGGTTCTGTTGCTTGGGCTGGAGTGCAGTGATTCATAGCTCACTGCAGCCTTGAACTCTTGGGCTCAAGCAATCCTCCCTCCTCAGCTTCCCAAGTAGCTGGGATCACAGGCACACGCCACCAGCACCCCTTCCACTAGCTAATTTTTAATTTTTTTTTTTCATAGAGATAAGGCCTCATTGTGTTGCTCAGGCTGGCCTCAAACTCCTGGCCTCAAGTGATCCTCCTGCCTCAGCCTCCCAAAGTGTTGGGATTATAGGCATGAGCTTCTATGCCCAGCCTAAAAAGTAATTTTAAATAAAAAAAAGATCCCAGCTTGTTTCCTGCTTGCACTTTCCATGGTATCTGTTTCTCTGGATGCTGTTGAGCTACCCCTGCAGCCCCTTCATGCCCCAGAGAACTCTAGGAGTAGCTCTCTTGCTGTCTGACTGTGGGGTGAAAGGGTCTGCTCACCTTGCCTGTCTTTTTTGGCTTACCTGTCTGCCTAGCTAGATGCTGACCTTCCTGCCTTTAGCCACAGCTTCATCCACCTGGGCCCCAGTGGCCCTTGATTTCTGCTATTTAATAGGTCAGGGGGTCAGTTTTCTTCTGAGAGTAGAGGTGACCTGAGAGAGGAAAGGTGGTCCCCACAGAGAACTCCCCACCTAGGCCGCTTCCTCTCTGGCAGAACTGAACTTGGCAGATGGCAAAGTGCTTGGAGCCACCGGGAGCTGAGGTGCAGAGAATTCTGTGGAAGGAAGCTGGCTTGGAGCTTGGAAGCCGGGCAGTGAGGGCTGCTGGAACATAGAGGTGCCCGCTCATTTGGCAGGCTTGCCCGGTGCGAGAGGAAGCGGGGCTCCTCAGGAAGCTTTGTCAGACACACCCCTCCTGCCCCAGGGCTTCTCAGAGCCCTGGAGAGACTCATGCCTCCCCAGCAGCCAGTCCATCTGGGCTGGTGCTCAGGCAGCTCTGGGAGCGAGGATATTTTAGATGTGTCAAAAGTGACGAATGTTGGAAAGTGCCATGGGCATCTCTGGGAGCTCACAGTTCATGCTGGCAGCTAAGATGTGCCAAGCTTTTTGGAAGAAACTGAACTCTGGAGGAAATTGGGCAGTCTGCTGTCCCAGATGTGGGTGGCAATGGGATGGGCTCTGCCAGAGGACAGATCCCTGATGTCAATGAAGACGGGGCTGGGCTGTAGCCACGCCTGAGGTCTTGGCAGAAGGGAGTGGCATTCTGAGAGGCCAGCAGGGGCAGGAAGGAGCAGAAGCATGTAGATTTAGAAGCGGGCAGGGGCCTGAGGTTGCAGTCAGCAGAACTTGCAGCGTGCAGCAGCGGGGGCTGCGGAGCTCGGGCCTGTTCAGTTCCTCTAGCCAGCATGGAACAGGGGCAGCAGCCAGAGCCAGCCTGAGACTGGAGGTGAGCCCGGGGCCTTTGCCCACAGTGAGGCTGGAACAAGGCTCCAGTGTGTCTGGATGTGAAAACACCGCAGGGAATGTGTTACTAGAATTCAACATCTACCCCGAATATAATGCATCCTAAGAGGAGGGTGCCTTGGTGTTCTGTTTGCCGCATGGCCTTGGTTTGCGTGTAGTGTCATTGGTTCTCTGCCTCTGCAGGGCGATGGCTCATCCCATGCTACCCAGCCAGGGAGGTGGCTCATCCCAAGTTGAGTTTGGAGGAAGCTGACGCAGTGGCTGGGATAGGATGTGTAGGATCAGGTTTAGGTGAGTCACAGGGAAAGAAGGGAGTCAAAGAAAAGGGATCCTAAATATGGACCAGTGGGGTCGTGGGGTGGTGGGGGCGCAGGACCCAGCTGGGCAGCCCAGCCTGTCTTCTGCTGAATGATGAATGGGGCGGTGGTGTCAGGAATGGATGGAGAAGCTAGCACCAACTCCACCTGCCCCAGGTGCTTTCTGATGAAGACACAAACTCTCTTCTAATTATTGTTCTTCACCACCTCCTGCCTCCCTGCAAACTCCCACAACCAGGAAGGAAAGAAAGAGAGGAGATGACAGAGAGAGTTCCTAGTCATCTTTGTCATCCTCCCCATGATGATTATGATCATCGTCATCCAGGCCTCGACTTCTTATATAACCTGCTTAACTTGTTGAGGGCTGAACTTGTCTTTCCACCTCCTACCTCCAACCAGCTTTTGCTAACTTCCTCATTCTGCTCACACATCCCTCTCTTCCAGGCACTGGCTCACCCCCACTGAGTCATCTTCCACTCCCCCTTCCTCTTTCTTCCCCTCCTACTATCAGCAACTCTCTGTAGCATGAATGCCTGCAACCGCTTCCCAGGAGGATCCATCCGCTTCCAGTCCCCTGTGTTCACACACTCTCCATCCTGCAACACGTGGCTCGCAGGTCCCAGGTGCCTCTGTGCCTTTGCTCCTGTGATTCTCTGTGCTTGGAACCTCTCTTCTCTTCCTATGCCTTAGCTCCCAACCTTGCAGGAACAGAACGTGTGGACAGTTCTCCTGACAGCTGGTCAGGGGAGGGGCCTTTCTCTGTGCTCCGCAGTCCTCTGTGCAGACCTTGAGGGTGGGGCTGTTTGTTGACTTGCCCATTTCATGACTGGTCTCTAAGCTGTTCATATCTTATGCATCTACGTGGTCCCAGCACAAGGCCTGCACCAACATGGGTTATCTGCTGAATTGATTTAACAGGTTAATTCATTTTTCTGCCCTTTCCAGGGAAAGATTTGCTACAGTGAAGCAACAGCAGGAGGAAGGGGAGGACAGAGGCAGGGCCTGCCCTCTTTACTTCGAACACCCACAGTCCCCTTCATATGGTCAGGAGCCACTGGCCACGAACACAGCAACCCTGGCGTCTGTCTGCCCTCTAGCAATGAGCTGAAGAAAGGCACCGACGGACAGCAAGCAAGTTCTGGGTAGTCTTTGGAATCATGATGGTGGTCCTTGCTTTGCCCTCGTGGTAAAGCCTGCTAGAGCCCAAACCAGCGTCCTTCTCCCTCTTCCCTTCCTCTTCTAGAGTTCCTCATTTATTTTGAGCCTTGTAACTCAGTCTTTAAAAACTCCCTTTGTGAAGGCTTTTCTCATCTCAAAGTGTTTCTTGTGATATTAATAGGAGTTATGGGGAAAAAGGAATTTTGTGGCCAAATAAATTTGGGAAATGTTGTATTAAGCAACATTAATCAGGCTTCCTGCTGGCCCGAGAGAAGAAGCTACTGTGCATTTAATCTTTAGTAGGGGCAGATGATATACAGAGTCTCTCAAACTCAAATTACTTTGAAGCAAGCTGCCCCTACCCTCTGTATTTCCCTTTTTGGCCAAGCATCTCTGGGACTGATAGTCCATAGGGCACCGTTGAGGAAATTCTGTCTGGGCAGCTTTTCAATGGCCTTGTACACTGCCGAGCTGTGCTTGCATCTCCTCTGTGTCCTGGGGTTTCAAAAGCTAGTCCTCGCTGTTCTAATGGAGGGCAGAGGCCAGCGCACTTTAAGAACAGGAATGAGTTTCTAAATAGGTACATCTGATGGTTTAGACATAGTGCTCTAGGACCCCAAGCCCAAGGATCTCGTAGAGCGACTTTGGGGGCTGCTATGGGAGCTGGGAGAGGACACAGAGGATGACAGGGTGGGTTCCTGACTGCCCACCTTGTTTCAACCCAAACAAAATTGCTTTTAGGTTTCAAAGTTTTCTGCTTGAGATTCTGTTTGTAGGAAGGTTTCCATGGCTGACATGCATTCAAAAACCACAAATCTAGACCAGTCACTTTATTTAACTGATTAAAAAAAAAAAAGCCTAAAACCTGAAGTGCCGAAAAGCTAAAACACACATCAATGAATCACGTAACTAGATACTGGTTCTAGAGTCCAAGTTTCTGGACACGCCGTCTACTGCTCTTTCCACACACTCACTCACTTGTTTGCTTCCTTTTGACTCAGCCAGTGTCAAAAGAGAAGAATAAAAGATAGCAGGGAACAAATAGCAGTGAAGATATCGGGATAAATCCACTGAGAAATAGTGGGGAAAAGGGAAAGAGAAATCCCATCTGCCCCTCATCTGATCTGTTTCACTGCAGTTTTTCTTATGCTCCACCTTCAAATGTAAAGAAACGGATGCTAAGAGCAAGGGCTGCTGATGCCAAGAATAACTCTGGAGGAGACACAATACAGCACCCCAGTCTCCAGTGAAATGAACTGTTTAATCCAAATCGCACTATTCTGTAAATATTCAGTCTATTGATGAAGAGCTCTGCAAACAGGGGCAGCACCTAAGCAAGCCTCCAGAGAGAACCTGGAAGGAACTGAAGAAGACAGAGAAAGATGGCAGATGTGCCTGTCTTCACGGTTGGGTGGGAGGACTTACATATGCACTCTGTGTTCAATGCAAGGGAGGTGAGGTGGTGCCGGGGGAGGGCAGCAGAGAAATTCAGAGTAGCTCTCTTCTTCCTTTGCTTTGCCTGCCTGGCTGGCTAGAAGTGTAGCTCTTTTAATTATAATGATGCAAATACTTATTATTCCCTTCCTGCATGTCCTGTGTAGTTTATTAGCCTCTCACAGAATGCTCTAAGCTAACCAGAGCCATCCTCATGGCTGAAACTCAAACCCAGACAATTTGGCTCCAGAGTCAACATTTTTTCTTTTTCTTTCTTTCTTTCTTTTTTTTTTAGGTGATGAATCCTAAGTGTATAGCTCTGTGAGTATCGTGAGTGTCCAGTGTAGCCACCACCAAGATAAAGGCAGAGAACATTTCTGTTCTCTGAGACCTGTCTCCAGGCAACACCACAAGACATAACTGTTCTGACTTCCATCACCGGAGATTAGTTTTGCCTGCTCTTGACCTTCGAGTCAGTAGATTCATACAGCAGGTGCTCTTTTGGGCCTGGCTCTTCTCACCCAGCACTAGGTGAGATTCATCCATGTTGTTGTATGTGCAGAGCCTGCCTCTGAACTCCTCTGCCATTCTGCCTCTCATCACATTAACTAATTCCGTGTTGCCTTCCAGAAATGTTTCCTTGGAAAGTGGCTTGGGTTTTGCAGAGTTGACTGAGCCTGAAGGAGTGGAGTGAGAACATAAAAGGTTAAGTTCGGAGGGTGGCCCGGAAGAGAGCTTTTTAGATAACTCCCTGGGGCTGTTCTGTCTTTCACAGCCAAGTTCCCAGGTCCCAGACTCACTGCCATCAACACACGATTGCTCTTTTGATTTTGTTTCTCCTTTTGCATAACTAACTTAATCACTGCTGCTTTCTCAAACACGTGGACAGCATTCTCAGGCATCATTTAGGGCAGTGGTTTTCACTTGAGGGGTGAGTTTGCTCTGCTGTTAATCCCCCCTACCTTGGGACATTTGGCATCATGGCGATACCTGGAGATATTTTTGGTTGTCAAAACAGGGGGCAAGGAGAGTGCTACTGGCATTTGGTAGGCAGAGGCCAGAGATACTGCTGAACACCTTTCAATGCACAGGACAGCTTCTCACAACTAAGAATTACCCAGCACAAAATGTCAAGTATGCCGCTATCAAGAAACCTTGATCTAGGGTCAACACAGGAAGTTGGTGGCTATTCTCTTTTCTGATACAGTAAGAGAGGAGGCAGCGCAGAATGAAAAGAGCTCTTGACCAAGAGTTGGAAGATCTGGGTTCAGGGCCCCACTTAGCACCGACTAGTTGTCTGACCTTGTTCAGACCATTTACCCTCTCCACAAGGCTGATTTCCTCATCTGCTACTTAGGAGCTGTGATGCCTGCCTTTTTTACTTATAGGCTTGTTGTCAGAATCACAAGTGAGAATGTTAGTGGAATCTCTTTGAAATGCTTACATGTTATTATCACATTTCACTGTGACAACGAATCAAACTTATATGGGTGTTTCTGTGTCTAATGTCAGCGGAAGAATAGTTTCGGGAGGGTTTCTGTTTCCCTGTGTTCAGTTTCCAGGGTCATAGCCTCCTTCTCACATTTGTGTGGGAAAAGAGCTCATATACAAAGGGTGTTTCCTGGAACTGTGGGCAGGGTTTCAAACATCCCTGCAATTCTCTAAGCCTGCAGCTCTCCACACTAAAACTTGTCGTCTAGAAATTCTCTTTTAAATTCTGGTGAGACCTCTGAAGGGGTTTGCTCCAGAAAAGCAAGGCATTTTTAGTGCTGAAACTTGGATTTTATTTTGTCAGTCACATATGAGGCTTAGCACTGTCGCCCCTCCTGGGTGAAGATACGCAGTGTTACAGCAACGTCAGTCTGATGGAACATTGTTGAGCTGGATGTGCTGTGTCACATAGTGGAAAGGGGGCACAACTCTCTGTGAGAGGCAGGAGCCCTGGTGCTGTGCAAACTGGCACCACAGTACCATTAGGTATTGTTGAAACCTTGGGGAACTTTGCCTTGTAAATACGTGGGAGGGTGAGCTGAGGCAGTAAACGGCTCTACTGCATCACAGTTGTGGAAGGGAGAGTTAGTAAGGAATAGTGTGGGACACGGATATTTTGTCATTATGTTGTAATCATTAACAACATAAACAGTGTTGTTTGGAATCAAGGGGCAAATTTGCGCTACACTAAAGGCTGTTCTGGTCCCATCTAACAAAGTTGTTTTTTGTTTTTTTTTTTTTTGAGACAGAGTCTCTCTCTGTTGCCTAGGCTGGAGTGCAGTGGTGCAATCTCGGCTGACTGTGACTTTCGCCTCCCAGGTTCAAACGATTCTGCTGCCTCAGCCTCTGGAGTAGCTGGGATTATAGGCACACGCCACCATGCCTGGCTAATTTTTTTGTATTTTTAGTAGAAATGGGTTTTCACTGTGTTAGCCAGGATGGTCTCGATCTCTTGATCTCATGATCCGCCTACCTTGGCTTCCCAAAGCGCTGGTATTACAGGCATGAGCCACTGCGCCCAGCTCCATCTAAGAAAGTTTTAAAGCCAGCCTCAAAAGGGTGAAACTGTTTCCAAGTATTTTAACTGCACCCCAGGACAAAGCTGAAGAACATTTAAAATAATGTAGGAATATCCAGCACCAATTAGGTAAAATTCATGATGTCTGGTATCTAGTCAAAAATTACCAGGCATGCAGAGAAGCAGGAAAATACAACACATAATGAAGAGAAAACTCCATCAGTCAAAACCAACCTAGAATTGCTACAGATGGTAAAATTAGTCAACAAGAATATCAAAACAGTTCTTATATTTCATTTGTTCAAGATGGTAGAAGAACATGTAAGCATGCTAAGAAGAAATATGGAAGACATAAGAAGTCTACACTGAACTTCTAGAGATTGAAAACACAATGTCTGAGAGATGAAATCCATTGAATGGGATGAATAACAGAATACACATTGCAGAAAAAAAGATTAGTGGACTTGAAGGCACAGCAGCAGAAACCACCCATATGAAACACAGAGAAAAAAGACAGAAAATATGTGAATAGAACATCAGGGAGCTGTCGGGCAATTTTAAGAGGACTCATATATGTGTAATTGAAGATTCCAAAGGAGACAAGAAAGAGGCTAGAAAATATACCTAAAGAAATGATGGAAAACTGTCTAAATTTGATGAAAACACTGATGCCTAGATCCAAGATGATCAATGATCTTGAAACACAAAAAACGTGAGGGAAACAAGGCACAGAATAATCAAATTGCTGAAAACCAGTGATAAAAGGGAACTCTTTAGAAAAGCCAGAGTAAAAAGCCCTACTGCATACACAGCAACAAAGATAAGAATTCAACAGACATCTCCCCAGAAAGAAGGTCTACCAGAAGACAGTGAGGTAGCACTTTTTTAAATTTCAAGCAAAGATGTGCAGCAAATCCCATTGCCTTGGGCTCCTTGTATGTTGGTGGATGTTGGAACAAAAATCTCATCCTCAAAGCCTAGCTAGGTGTCAGCAAGAAACACGGAGCACTGATATGTAGTGGTCCGATGATGATTATAGCCTTGTGTTTGGACTTACGAGAGAATAAACAAGAAGAGAGATGAAGTAATGGAAAATTTCACAGTGATACCAAGAAGAGGTCCGAGTTCTAGAACACACTGAATACATTTTCCCTTGAAAGTGTCTTCCTGTGCTATCTGTCCCCAGCTCGATGAATGACATCCCCAGGCCATGAACTTTAGGCACCCATGACCCCTGCATTTCTCCTACCCCATTGCCAGCCAGCTCACTGATTTTTCTCAAAAATACCTCCGTTTACTTTTCTTCCTCTAGATCTAATTCAGATCCTCATAACCTCTCAAACTCCCTGTTTGACCCTGGGAAAGTTACATTATTCCTCTCGGTCTGAGTTTGCCCCTTTATAGAATAGGGATTGGCTGATGGTCTCCAAAGCCCCTATTTGTTTTTTAAAGTCTGGGTTTCAGAGATATTTTGTGATATATATGTAAAGATCTATTTTGTATCACACTAATGAAGCTTGATTCTGATGTGGTTATATCCAGGGAGGAGGAGGTTATAAGTTATAAATGTGCCCTGTGCATAGGAGCTGCTCTGTGGTGTTTGCTGAGTAAATAAATGAAAGAGTTTAAAGCAAAGCAAACAAACAAAACCCCATTCCTGCTCCAGGTAGCTGTATGCTGTAGAGCAGGATCCAGTTTGTGGTAGGCTGAATAATGACCACCTCCAAATTTGTCCACATCTTAATCCCTAGAACCTAGAATATGCTACCTTATATGGAAAAGGGACTTTGCAGATGTGATTAAGTTAAGGATCTTGAGATGGGGAGATTATCCTGATTTCTTTGAATGGGCCGAATATAATCACAAGAGTTCTTATAAGAAAGAGACAGGTGGGTTAGAAACAGAGAGAGCAATTGGAAGATGCTACGCTGCTGGTTTTAAAGATATAGGAAGGGGCCACAAGCCAAGGAATGCAGGTGGCCTCTAGAAGCTGAAAAAGGCGAGGAAATGGATTTTGTCCTTGGAGTCTACAGAAGAAACACAGTTCTGTTGACACCTTAATTTTAGAACTTTTGACTTCCAGAACCGTAAGATAGTGTCAATTTAAGTAATTAAATTTGTAATTTTTTACAGAAGCAATAGGAAACCAATATACAGCCTTATTTTTGCATTGATTTTTAAATTTTTTTGAGGTGGAATGTTGCCTAGGCTGAAGTGCTGTGGCACGACCTTGACTTACTGCAACCTCTCCCTCCTGGGTTCAAGCTATTCTCTTGCCTCAGCCTCCCGAGTAGCTGGGATTACAGGCATGCGCCACTCGGCTAATTTTTGTATTTTTAGTAGAGACGGGGTTTTACCATGTTTGCCTGGCTGGTATCAAATTCCTGACTTCAAGTGTTCTGCCTGTGTCGGCCTCCCACAGTGCTGGGATTACAGGCATCAGCCACTGCACCCAGCCTGCATTAACTTTTTATATTTACTGGGAAAGATGTTTAACCTTTCTGAGTCTCTGGTCTACTTTCAATCACATAGCATTAAAAATGTCTTCTATATGAAGTAGGAGTACAATGAAATAGTACATAATCCTAGTTGAAATAATATAAAATACTCCTTATAATACCAATACTTCTGCTACTACTGGTACTGCTAATGCTTTGCAAATGCCTTACAGACATAGTTTGGCTTTAATTGCTAAACGATCTTATGAAGTGGTGATTGCTATCCACCTTCAATAGATGCTAAAGCAAGACTTAGAAAGGGCAAGAAGCGTGCTCAGCTACACAGCTACAAAGTGGAGGAGCTGGAATCCCCATTCCAAACAGGCGTTCTGGCTTTTTTAGTTAGGCCGGTGATGATAAACTTGGTGCCAATGGGGGCTTTTATGATGATGTTTATTACTGTACCACTCTGTTCTCATCCTCTCCTCATGCCTCTTTCCTGTAACAACATCTGATTGCTTCACTCATCATATTCCAGCCTGTCACCAGCTCATCACAGAAATGATTGAAATGCTACTAGTCCTGCATTACAGCTTTCTGGCTGGATGAAGTTGGCAAAGGCTGCAGAGACACGTTTGTGTATCTGAGAGCACATGGCCCCAAGGTTTGGAAATGGAAACACCCTTACCACCACACCCAAGAGAAATGTGCATGGTGAGGAGTTCTGGGGTTCTCAGCCTCTTGTGAATGGGGCCAGGACATAGATGCCAGCTGCCTTGGGGTTTCTCCAGAATTCTCAGCTGCACAACAGTGAACTGAGGGGGCTGCTTTGAGGCAGGTGTGGCATTACAATACCTTATCCTTCTATTTGAGGGACCTGCTAAAGGTTTACGTAGTCAGTTTTCCAATCCTCATCCTCCTTCTTTCAGTTATGCGTTTCCTCTTCCTTTTTCCTCCCCTCACCTTTCACTCTGAATGTTTCCCTCCATTGTTCTGAGGTCTGTTTGTTTTTAGGGGGCTGGCTTGGCTCACAGGAGTTAGGACCAAAAGGGCTGGCTCTGCATGAGCTCTGCTTTCTGCAGCCCAGAGCAACGGCTTGCTTTGAAGATTGTGGAGGATATTTGGATTAATTACAGTTGTTCTAATATTTTCCCTCATTTCTGATCATCAAAGTGCTCGGAAGTTTCGAGCTGGTGCAGAGTTTCTTCTAGTTTGTCCTTGGGAGCAAGTGTCTGGAACACGGTTGATTTAAAAATCTTTTCTGAAGCCTTGCTAATGGGGCAGGCTGCAAATTCACATCAAGGGAGTGTCATCTTTCAAAACAGCTTCTTGGCAGAAGGGGATGTGGAATTTTAGAGAAATCTGAATCTGTTAAGCTTCCATTAAATGAACTCCTTGATTCCAGGCTGTGCTGAGCGGAATCTGGGGACCGTGGGCCGTGAATAATTGACTTCCTCAGTGGCAGGATGCCTGAGAAAGGTCAAGCGTCCTTTGGGATGAAACATCCATCAGTTTGGAGGAAGGTTTTTGCTTTTTCGTATTCCTCTGTGTCTCCTTTTCTATGTACTTTTACTTTTTTTTTTTTTTTTTTTTTGGTTGATGCTTTGCATTTTGCCCAATATAATGGAGATGAAAGCCCTAGCTTTTGTACTGGGGTCTGGAGGATGTGTGTAGAACGACCCTCATTGTCACAGGTCATCATTTTATGGCTGTCATCCTTCCTCACATTGACTGTAAGTACCTTGAGGAGAGGGGTTAGGATTTTACCTTTCATCCCCTTTCCCCGGCTCTACCTTCTTGTTCCAGTGGTGCTGCTGCTCAACCCCTATTTGGCAACTTATTCCAGGGTGCCTGTGTCTGCTGAGGCTCTGACCCTATGACCAGGCCAGTTTAAGATGAGTGGGACAGGTGTGATACTCCATCTGCCTTCCTGAAAGACTGCTGGATCTGGAGATAATACCCTGTGAGCTGTGATCCCTGTGGCTTTTCCAGGTGGCCTCACAGATCCAGCCGGCCCAGGCCATCCTTCTCACTTTCTCATATTACCCCTGGTTCAAAGGCCCTGTCCCCATTTTTCACATCTATTCCTGCCTCTGACTTGGATGGACTTTGTCTCTTAAAAAAACAAACAAACAAAAAGCAAAATAAAACACTGTAGAAAACTTAAGAGAAAAACGTACCAGGTACAGTGGCTCATGCCTGTAATCCCTATACTTTGTTAGGCTGAGATGGGTGGATTAACTGAGGTCAGGAGTTCGAGACCAGCCTGGAAAACATGGTAAAACCCCATCTCTACTAAAAATAGAAAAGTTAGCCTGTAGTCCCAGCTACTCGGGAGGCTGAGGCAGGAGAATTGCTTGAACCTGGTAGGAGGAGGTTGCAGTGAGCTGAGATCACACCACTGCACTCCAGCCTGGGGCAACAGATTGAGACTGTCTAAAATAAAAAAAAAAAAGAAAAGAAAAGAAAAAAAAACTTTAGAGAAAACACCAAAAAACACCAAAGTAACCAACATTACCTGTATTCCTATAATTAGAGATAACTATTGTATTATGGTTATGCTTTCCTTCTAGGTTTTAAAATGTAGTATATGTCTCCATGTGTATGTTTGAGCTTAATTTTGTGTGTGTGTGTGTGTGTGTGTGTGTGTGTATTGTTTAGAATCCTGATTTTTTTTTTGAGACCGAGATTTTGCTCTTGTTGCCCAGGCTGGAGTGCAGTGGTGCATGATCTCGGCTCACTGCAACCTCTACCTCCCGGGTTCAGGCAATTCTCCTGCCTCAGGCTCCCGAGTACTGGGACTACTGGCGCACGCTGCCAGTCCTGGCTAATTTTTTTTTTTTGTATTTTTTTTAGTAGCAACGGGGTTTCACCATGTTGGCCAGGATGGTCTCGATCTCTTGACCTTGTGATCCACCTGCCTAGGCCTCCCAAAATGCTGAGATTACAAGGCGTGAGCCACCGCATGAGGCCAGAATCCTGATTTTATAACTCAGTGTTTTGTCTTGAACATTTCCCCATGACATCAATAATTGGCAAGAGAGAATTCTAATGTGTGGTTGTATCAGAATTACGATATTTGACCAACCCTTTACTATTGTAATTTAAGTTAAAACCACTGTTTTTTCCAAATGTAAAACATACCGTGATGCAATCCTATTCACAGACCTTTCTCTACATCCCAGATTAAATTCTCTTTGAATGAATTCCTGGAAATGAAATTACTAGGTTAAGTGACGTCAACTTTTAAAAGACTCTCAATACCTATTGCCAGTTGTCTGTTATTGCCAATCTAGCCTTTGCTCATGCAAACCAACAGGGTGCCCTTGTCTTCTGGACACAGTGGGTCCTACCAGTCATATGTATAGCTCTCCTCTGAGAACTTGCCTGGGACCTAATCCTTGGAGTGTGATATTTATCATTCATGTTTCTGCAGCATCTGACGCCATCCCTGGAGAGCCCCATGGTAAATGCAATGGAATGAATTATCGCCTACATCTCCTTGAGTTAGGGCCTGGTAGGTAGTGAAGATTCAATGTCTCCTTTCACCACACTCCCTCTGCAGGCAGATCCCTGAGACTGAGAAGAAAGGATAAGAGAACTGAAGGATGCCTTTGAGTTGAGTGAACAGCTGAGAAGTCTTAGCTGGATACATGCCAGAATTACACAAGACCGTGGATAATCATTTAATTTGCATTTTATACCATTTCACATAGCTGAGAAGAAAAACATAGGAGGTGGAGTCATGAGTCCTGGATTCTAGTTTTGAGTCTTCCAGGCAATAGCTGAGTGATGTAAGGGAAGTCTCTTAAGCTATCTGAGCCCTAGTCTCTTCATCCATAAATATGCACAATAATAATGGCTTCCAGGTGTGGTTGTTGAGCTGCTGACATGAGACATTATGTGTTAGCACTTTGTATACTAAAGTATTTCCAGAAGGAAGTGCTGTTATCCTCACCAACTTCATGTGGAACAATGTGCATTACTTGGCAATGTGTCACTCTTGCTGAGAGGTCCTTTCAGGACGTATAAGAAACTTATCTTTTGCTTACTTGTTTATTATAGTATTTCATTGAATCTAATATACACAAATAGCATGCTATACTGTTGTTTAACATACCAGTAAAAAAGAAAAAAGCAAGTTGCAAGTTAAACAGCAACCTGATGTCTTAGTGATAGTCTTGTGTCATATGCAAATTGGTCACAGTGCCTCTCATTGTTTGGGGATGTCTTTCCACTACTTTAGCATTTGGCTGTTTCTTCTACTGTTAGTTGTTCTGCTTAGAGCCTGATGTGCAATCCTTTTGCACTCCCCCAGTGAAGCACAGCTTCATATATGGTGATGATGTTTCATAAAACACTTGTAACTTTGTAAGAAAACATAAGGTGACGGTCACTCTAATGATGAATATCAAATTTATGCTTCACCTCTCTGTGCCTTTTTGTGTGCAGATAATGAGTGAGTCTTTTCAAAAACCTTCTGAGTGGCAGTTAAGCTCAAGCCATGCAGTGCCACCCCACAATGCACACAAGTCAACCGAAATGATGGCAATAAGAGCACTTTTTATCAATGTCACAATTGTGGCCTAGCTAATAGCCTTTATAAGATAAATTCCAAATTCAAAGATATTAAATAGGGTCAACAGTGGACATTACAACTGAAGAAATAAATTTCCTATACCAGGAGCTGAGTCCTTGTCATTTGTGTCTGCCACCCTATGCCCAGCACCTAGCACAATGTTGGCATTAAGAAGGTGCTCAAAACATATGTGTCGAGTAATGGAGAAAACAATACAATTCTGCACATGATCATCGTATTAACAGTGGAACTGGTTAAAGTCTTATGAGAATAAAATAGTATATAAATAGCTTCTTTTTCAAATCTTTTTTTTAAATGGTCCAATAGAACCAATGGTATAAAAACCCCTTTCTTGTAAATTTGTTTAATTGGTGATACCAGTTGTAAGAATTAAAAATTTGACTGGTAAATATAATAACAGACATCCATTGACAGCACTCCTTTCATACTATGTAATTTTGTATAACACTTGTCTGTTTCCAAACACAGACGTAAAATAACTAGTAATAGAGACAGAAGTGATTCTTGGTCACCAAGCAGGGTAAATTTGGAGTACAGGAAACAATTTCATCCATGTAAATGATGTGGCAAAACACTGAGTAAACAGAGAGTCCTGGCTTACTAAGGAGTTGGTAAGCCATAGTATGGCTATTATACTTTAGAAACGCATAAAAGAACATGGACTGTGAGCTTTGTGCAGTGGCAGTATCGTAGCCAATGAGGTTTATCCGAGGCGCGATTATTGCTAATTGAAGAATATGGACTGTGTTGGTGATATGGGAAGTGAATTTTGCAGGGAAAAATTGAAAAATATATACACAGAACACCTATTAGGTTAGCACATGGTCATTTAATCCTCATAGCAATCCTTGGAGTAGATAGCGTAGGTTCATTTTGCAAATGGGGAACCTGAGACTCAGAGAGAGTAACCTGCCTATAGCTAGTAGGTAGTTTCTCCAGGATTCCCATCTGAGTCTTCTTGATTCTACAGCGATTGATTTTCCAACCACTCTATGCTTACTCAGAAAACCTGAGAGTTTCGGAACATCTAATAGGAGTTAACAAACACTTAGGAAGACTGGGATCAGCCCTGGAACTGCAATGGAGAATGTGGCTCATCATCTGAGGAAGAGGCAAGCTGGTGAACTTGATTGATCCTATTCTATCTAAACCATTCACAGGGGATTGAAATAATTCCCAGACAACACTGAGGAGAATGTGTGGATTTGGGTACAGTAACGAGAGGATTTTGATGATACGTTCCCCACCATTCCCTGCCTACATATCCTCTTCATTTTACTTCATTTGGCTCGGTTTCGTTCCTTCATTCTTTTAGCAGTTGTTAAATTTTGAGCTGCTGCACAAGGTCTGCTTTGAGACAGGACAAATCCATTGGGATGTTGTGAATGAGGGAGCTTTGTCTACAGATGTTACTCAACAGAGAGTCCGGGTGAGAAGCCTGGGAGTGAAGAAAGGAGGATGTAGAGAAGAATGCTAAAAAAAAAAAAAAGCAGCAGGAGTGTAGGGTTAAAAAACCCATAGCCTTTTCATCACGGTCAGGTTCTTCCCGCACAGTGCTGGAGAGGGGAGAAGGATATGAATGGGGGGGGGGGGGGGGCGGAAGGTGTAAAAAAAAAAAAAAAATGAAACA